>QRAM01000302.1:0-21133 GCA_013436055.1 Halocynthia roretzi
ATCGTCTGTGTAAATTAGTAATCTGTATTCTATATAGTATACGCGAAAGTTTGTTCGTTTTGAAACAACGTCGGCATTTATCATTAGATCTTAAAAAAATTTGGCATGTATGTCCAGGAACATCCTAAAAATAATGCATGAACGAAGACTTGCCTCAGAAAAGATTTAGTTATACTTAAAATCACATTAACGCCCTCTTGTGGTTAAAATATGAATCTGAATATTTTTATATTGTCTTTCATTGTAATTAAACAAATCAACAGTACGCTGTTTCATTTCCCCAGTTAAATATTCAGTTCATTATATCACTATACTTGGAATATTTAAGTAATAACATCCATTTTTCTTGAAAGAGTGGCACATTTTCAGCTTTACCCTTTTTGCTTCAAACAATTACGACTGTAATTGCCGCATATGCAACGGATGTGATAATCAAACGAAAGATTTTAACCACAACAGCTGTTCGGAAAGTTAACAATACTCTGGGGCAAGTTCTGCCGGCAATATTGATAATCACCACAGGTCACGTGGGATGCAATAGTACTACGGCGATTATACTACTTACAGCAGCAGTTGCTGTAAGCGGCCTGAACGGTAATTGAATCACATATTTATAGTTTGTGCCTGGGGCCATGGGTTCTACCAGAGGTGACGAATAACTCTTATATGAACTTTTAATACCCAATTAGACTACATTTTCGAAAGCATTAGCCCTTGTATATTCCGCACTCCCTTCCATGATCTAATCAGCAACTCCGAATGTCTGATGTCAGTCAATGACCATGGAGTTGTTGCTGGTCGTTTAACTGCCATCTAGCGAGTATATTCTCAGCCTCAAGAATTATCGATAGCCATCACTACCACGTTGGCTTTAAAACGGACTTCTATACCCGACAAACAGTGCTGAATCTTGCTTTCATAGATAATACGCACCACGCGCCATTTTTTCCATGCTTGGAGAAATGCGGTAATCAAGCATTTGTTCAAGGTTTTATTTTCCAATTTGTTTTGAAGTTTCCGGTTCACAAGCGAATGCTGTTGATATTGCACCGGCGTTCGCAGCACCTATTTATGGAATATCAAATACTATTGCAAACCTTTCGGGATTTTTAGCTCCCCAGATTTCGGGCATTATACTTCTCAATAATGTAAGTGAACTTTTAAAGGTTTTTTCGTTGAATTGGAATTATAAAACTTCACCAAAACAGAAACGTTTATCATTTTCTATAGAATTCGATTGCTCAATGGCAAATCGTATTCTTGGTTACTGCAATTACGTACGGTATTGGTGCACTGACTTATTTACTGTTGGCATCGGCAGTAGAGCAACGATGGGCATCAGCCAAGGGTGCATCTGAAGTGGAAGATATAGAACTATTACCTAACAATCAATTTACACCGCTAGCTTTAAATGTTTAGCGTCTTTGTCGTATGTGCTATGTGGTAACATGTAATAAAAACGTGTGTAACATGTCACGTAATCACGGGAGTGTTTGTATCATGCTGGGTATAGTGGATCCTCATAGTGTAAGTTTAATTCGTTCCAGTGTTGCGTATTTGGTTTATATTGTTTTGGTATACGCTAACAAATACACTCTCGCTTACAGAGAGGACGACTCGTCCGCTCCTCGTCAGATAGGTTACGTAAAACAAATGTAATACGATGGTTAATATACACTCGATCGTATAGTATGATGAATCAATAACTCTTTGATTTCTCATATACAGTATTTATTACAATGTCGTACTGCCAAACACAATCTTTGACATATACAACTCAAGTCTCCACAAGATCATTTAATCACCAAGACAATTTATCACGATGCTGCTTACAAGCATTCAATTCTCCACTCTAAAAAACATGAAAACGTTATTCATTTCCTCTACAGTTTTCGTCTCTCCATACGTCACGAGACTCTACATTTTTCCCTATAGCTTTCCCACTTAGCTTATCTCTATATTCGATATGAAAACTCTAAACAATATTTTTCACCGTTAGTTTTTGGGAGTGATATTTTGTTTCTCACATATTTTCCACTTTATCATTCAATCGTTATCGTTGGTGTTTTCCACTTTATAAGTATTTGTTATTCATCAAATTCTATTTCCTATACCAGGACCGGGCTCGTATAACGATTCACTCGTATTACAAAACGCGTTTTTCCATTGAAATTAATGGAAAACTAATTAATCTGTTCCAGGCTCCAAAAACCACGCAAAATGCCTTAAGCCTGTTAAGGTATTTTTAAACAGAAACGTACAGTTAAAATTAAAATAACAATACATATGTGTACATGTAATAAAAACATAAGAGATTATACAAGAAATGATCGTGCTGCGGATCGTCGACTTCGTTCGGTTGTATTGCTGTGCCAAGTCCACTCGCACTCCTTTCTTATGTTCTTATGTATTCTATTATTGCACTCTTCACTTCTATTGTGATAAGCTTTTTCTTCTTACCACTACTATCTTTAGTACATACTTTTTTTGGATCCATGGTTAACACAAAATCAATCCAAAATATGCACGAAACACGAAATATTTACTAGCACAAAATGCTGGGGACGTAACCGCTACGAAATAAACACGTGAATCAAGCGAGTGCAGACTGCGCTTGGTGAGTAAAGCGCAGTAAATTGTGCATGTGCTCTTTCTTTCTTTTCTCTCTCTTTTTTCTTACAAATCGATGAGTCAGCTAGAAATGCTATTTATTTACTCCCATTACCTTGCCGTTGTGTATGACGATCGCTTGTACTGCGAATCTATGCTCGTCGTATGAAACGGAAATATTCACGAATCGCGGCTCGTATATCGAGTTTCTCGTCTTATAAGTCGCTCGTACTATGAGGATCCACTGTATAGAGTTTTCATAGCTCAATAGCAGAATGGTAAGTCTCATTTCCGGTTCAGTGAACAAATAAATGTCAAAATACAATGAAAGGAATGCTTCAAGCTGAGGCAGTTTGTAATGTTCATACGCATAAATAGTGAATAGATTTGTTCACTATACTGTATAGTGAAATATGTTTGTATATTTTTTTTTGTTGGTTACTACAAAAGGCAGATTTAGGCAGTCTGTAATGTTCATACCCATAAATAGCGCATAGATTAGCTTACTGCACTGCACAGTGAAAAAAATTGGTAAATATCCCCCGCATTTATCAGAACGACCCGGGTAAGCCTTTTCGATACGAGATTGAAATCTGAGGCGATTTTTTTTCGGCTAATTTCCCTGGACAAAGGAAAATGATGTATGCAAGTCAAATAAACTCAAACTGAATCCTACTTAGGGTCGCTGTAGCAGCCAAAATAAGAATCTGTGTATACCGTTTTCCTTTGCTTTATTCGGGGCTCATGCATGACCGCTAATTCCGAAATTGACTTGAAAAATCGTGTGGATTCCGATTCCCCAATCTGCCTGTTCCTGCATCATTTATATGTAGGTACTGTACTGTGTTACATAGTACCTATACTATTTATTCGTAAGGCAGTGCCGTTCATGTGGAATTGCTGTTTATAATATTTCTCTAAAAGGATACCTCTAGTATGGTTCAACGTGTTTAGCTTCAATTGAAGAAGCCATTGCCCGATGGATATCTTCAAGTGGCTGGTGGTTGGTATGGTATATAGTCAACTATAATCGAACGAATGTCGCATATGTACATTATGTGAATAAAAATAAGTTGGAGTAACAGTATTAAGTTAGTAACAATTGTACCAAGAGGTTTCTATACTCCATGTTTTGTTTACAACTGTTGTTATGGTAATCCCGTCAGTGAAACAGCCTTGGGTGGTAAAATTCAGTCATTCTAACTTGAAGGCATGTTTTATATTTCTGCATTTAGTATTGTTGTCACTGACTATAGTCGGTTGACATTTCAAATGCATGATTAAAAATGTTAAAGTTAGATGTTAGCATCTTGGACAACTCAAAAGTTAGGGACTACGTTAACTTAGCTAACGCCGAAGTGATGTCGGTCTACAAAACTACAGCGCGAAACTTGTGTCTATTCATGAGTACGGGGTGAGCGATTTAAATACGCTTCGTTTTGCTGTTTTAATTATTAGGTTAAGCACAGACAGTGCAAATAAAAATGTACTATGTAATCAGCGGAAGTAAGAGGCGGTGCTTGTATCACGCTCTATTAATTACTTCCCCAGGGAGATAGAGATAAATACAGAGTGTGATACAGGCTAGTTCAACTAACTTATCATAACGTGTAAGGACTTAAATACAGTCAGATACTTCCAGGTCAGTTCTGGTCAACAGAAACAATAACTGACTGTAATAAATCTATGTGATGTTCAGCTTTCATTCAGCTTCATTCTACATAGCCCTGGACAAATTAATAATCGATTACCACAATTCAATAAAAAAGAAATCTTCAACAGGAAGATTATTATTACGGCTATTACATAGCGTGAGGTATGTAGTCTGGAGTGGTAGATAGGAAATCCAATGTCGTCCTGTTGACGTGATTGTACCAGTGCGCTATGAACTGTAGGTTGTATATAGTTGCATGATATTCACGGTAGATTACCTCCTGTATAGTGACAGAAAACCCAGCGAAAAGTGTAGTAGATAATTCAGTCACTGATAGAAGTGAAAGGGATCTAGACAAGACCTATACAGACTCGCAAACAATGATCTGCTATTTTGCTGCATGTAAATATTATGTCCCCAATCAATGCTCTTTGACTTGGTTCTATGAATGTTTTCTATAACGATCCAGATTAATCGTATGTAATGAATTGACTGCTCGCTAAACCTGTAAACTAACCAACCGTACATCACGTATAATTGGCCTGTACTAGCACCATCCTCTTGCATTGCATTCACACATTCACCTAGCCCACAGTTAACCAAGCTGGTAAATAAGGTAGTAAAATAGTATTCTTGTCCATAGCGAGAGAGTGGTAGCTGAGGTTTATGTAAAACCTGTGATGATATTAAGGTTTCATTTTGTTTTTGCGTAAGCCATGTATTAGGGCATTGTATTATTACTGCATTACATCATGGACGAAGATAATGACATGATAGTGACGAAAGATCAGCGAACTTTGAAAATCATCAAAGAGGTTTCCAAGCCGTTTTTAAACTACATTGAACTATTTTATCTTGATAAATTTACACCATATGTCGTATTAGGAAAAAACACCAGGTTGCTATCTCAAGGCTCGTTTCGTTCTCGCTTTCATGAGTTTTCTCGGTCTCTTCAATTTGTTTGCGTTCCGAACCAGTCTAAGCGTCGCCATAGTTGCCATGGTCAATTCGTCAGCCATTGGACGTTCATCAAATTCCTCGTGCTCTGACCGTAACAGGACCACGCAAAATTCCGTAACTGCTGTGCGTAAAATATTGCTACTTTTACATTTGCCTAGCAAGTAGGCTAGTGTAGGCTTGGTTATTGTGAGTACTGCAATTAATTATTTGTGTTTATCTCTAAAATTTTAAGAATGGTTATTTCGATTGGAACGGTACCCAGCAAGGTCTCGTGCTCGGCTGCTATTTTTACGGATATTTATTCTCTAATATACCTGGGGGATGGATGGGGAAAAAATACGGTGTTCGAATGCTTATTGGAATCTCAATGACTCTTTCTTCTGTCATTACACTGCTCATGCCAGCGCTGGCAAAAACAAGCTTCTCCCTGTTCGCCTTATCAAGAGTTTTGCTCGGACTATTTCAGGTAAACGAAATTGTTGTGTCATACGATGCTATTTCGTTCACATAATCCGGACTGTTTTCTGAATTCAGGGTGTTACGGCTCCAGCTATGTTCTCAAGTTGGAGTGTATGGGTCCCGTCAATGGAGCGTAGTACTCTGATTTCGTTCGTGATATCAGGAACATGCCTGGGTGCTTTCGTCACTCTACTTTTTTATGGAGTAATCGCCGAGATCTTGGGATGGGAGGCTATTTTTTATTTCAACGGTAATTCATATATTCCATTCGCCGGTAAAGCACCGATTTCCCGGCAATTTTGCACCTATTTGCACCCACCCAGGGTGCGGGAAGATCTGTGGTGTACCTGTATATATATATATGCCATGTAGTTGTTCAGGCATAAGCTCATAATCTTTACGTACCAGGAGGATGTGCTCTTATTTGGTCCGTGATCTGGATAGCAATCATACGTAATTCTCCTGAAGAGCATCCGCGTATTTCAAAACAAGAATTGAATTATATTCTCAAAAATATCGCCGAAGAGAAAATGAATTCAGAATATCAGGCAAGTAAGTTGATGTTTCAAAGTACTGAATTGTTGGGTTTCTAATAAATAATAAATATGAAGAAAGAATTCATTTGAAAACAGTACATTCAGGGATACATAACATATTTTTTTTTACAGTTATGATACATAGTTACTGTATATACGATGTACAATGTAATAAATGTTATCCTACGCAGGAAGGAAAAACTAGAACACCCTGGGTGGGTATTTTGACTTCACCACCTTTCTGGAGCATTGTGGCAGCTCATTTCGCGTATGCTTATGGACTATATACGTTAATGGCATTGTTACCGACTTATATGACATTTGTGCTGAGATTCAACTTCACTGCGGTATTTATTTTCTTGTGCATTATATGTTATGATCTATAGTTCTATACAATATTGGTATTGGTATAATATTGTCTTTATGCTTTTGATGTACGCCCACACCGTTCTATTTGGAGCTGTAGCTGTTGATTTCTGTGATGCCTTACCTATATGGGCCATATTCAGGCTTTACCATATGTAGTTCTCATGATTAATTATGATACTATTTGCAGGCTGGTGCATTCTCAGCTCTTCCCTACTTGTTGCAGTTTATCGTCCTGAATGTAGCTGGATACGTAACAGATATGATAAGACGTCGACGTATCATGGACACCGTAACGATTCGTAAATTGAACTCGGCGCTAGGCCTTCTCTTACCTGCTGTTTTCATAGTACTTGCTAGTTACATTGGTTGTGATGTATCTCTAGCGATTGCTTTTTTCTCGCTTTCGCTTGCTGTTTGTAGTTTAAACGGTAAAGAAAAAGTTTTTGCCATGATGAGAGATACCGTGCTACGTTTAATCCATTGTCGCGTCACGTTTTAGTTCCAGGTTGTCAGGCCAACAATGTCGACATTGCTCCCAAGTACAGTGGTATAGTTTTTGGGACGGCAAATACAATTGCCAATCTAGCTGGGATCCTAGCACCACAAATTGCTGGATTCATATTAACGGATTACGTGAGTATATATAGGAAGAATGACGAGAATTATTACATAACGACCGTCTATACTACTATTAATACCACTACATGATGAGCAGTAATAGGCCACTCTAGTAGATGAAGGATTCGCTTTTCTCTGGTTAATTCTATTACATCGGGTCTGTAATTTGTTTCATATTACTGAAAATAATCTAAATGTTTCAGAATTCGATTTCCCAATGGCGACTGGTGTTCTGGGTATCTGCAATTGTTCAATGTGGTGGTGCAATCATTTACATATTATTCGCTTCCGCAAAAGTGCAACCCTGGGCGAATGGCTCAGTAGTAGTGACTGCTAAAAAGGACGCATTAGTCGCAGAAATCATTTAACTGTGAAATATGTTTTTTAAACCGGCTCTTAATGTTTTCTAATTCTCTTTTATACGGGCCTTGTCCAGGTATGCGTTCACTGCAAAACCTATTATATATATCCGTACTCTTTTTGTCCGCTTGGGGCGTTAGAGTTAACCTAAGTAGGATTTAACCCTCCGAAGCCTCACACGCAGCATAGAGCAGGAATTTCTTTGTTCATGCAATAAATAAATTATTTGATTGAATCTTGATCTTGTGATCCATTTCAACAATTCACTGGATGATTGGTGAATTTCACTCGCCTTTGCAGAGTATTTATTTAGATAATAATTATAGTTGAAGGAAGGTGATGATTGTATATTCTGATTATTTTGATCGGAATAAGATTTTCGCCTTCAAAAAATGAATTCCCGTGGTGATCACAAGTTTGGATATCCAACTGTATACTGTATTTAGTAGTAAGAAATTCGGTTGGTGCAAGCTATTTTCAGTATGTTAAAATTTCATCAGTAATATGGAAATTGCGACATAGCATTATATAATTTTGATACGTGCGCGATCGTAAGGGTATAATGTTAAATTTTTATGCGGAGGGAATAAAATGTGATTGTTTCGCTGTTTATGATTTTGTTTTGCGGTCTACATCACCAGTCAGTATCAAGTCACATGGAATTAGTGCGGTTATTAGACCACTGACAGTCTAAGATAACAGTGTGTTATATACTAGTACCTAACTGCGAGGTATAAAAACTTGTGTTCGAGACAGTTGAAACTCAATACAATACTAACATTTGCTAGCAGAAAATGCATACGCGTTTTTCAATCATTAACTCGCTACTACAACCTCAGTCAAAGCCAACAGTTACAAGGATTGCCTGTGACGATCCAAGTGAAAAAAACGATGGCTCAAGACAAAAGGGAATCATCAGGCGATGCTATTAACGAACTCTTCAACGAAGTTAGTCATTTAGTTAGATGAGTTATGTATTTTTGAATGCAAGATATTTCTTCTATAGCACTGGTAGCAAATTCAGTAAAACGAGATAAATCTGATTGATAAAGGAAAAGACACCGGGTTGCTACATCAAAGCTCGTCATGTTCTAGCAGGCATGGGGTTTCTTGGCCTATTTTGGATGCAGGCAATGAGAAGTAGTCTCAGTATCGCTATTGTTGCCATGGTGAATTCTACAAGCGAAAACACAACGTCAAACACCTCTTGTCCTGATCGTGGTGCGTCAGAAATAGATGAAGTCACTACAGTAAGGAATACGTTATTTTAAGAATATATTAACTTTAAGCATCATGTAAATTTTCAAATGTTTTATTCTATTTCAGAACGGTGAATTTGACTGGGATGCTACTCAACAAGGACTTGTACTAGGATGTTACTTTTACGGATACATCATCTCGAATCTTCCCGGAGGATGGATAGCAAAAAGATATGGATTTTGTCGTTTACTTTCGCTGTCGATGTTTCTATCTTCCTTACTCACACTTCTCAGTCCGATTATGGCCTATACAAGCTTCGAGTTATTTGTAACCGGCAGAATAATACTGGGTTTTGTTCAGGTACATAGCCATTGCCTGATTAACCAATAATCCATACAGGTAAAGTACCGTTTCCTCTGCAACGGATGGTCCCGTACCTCTCACCCTTGACTCTATCATCTCATTCGGAACTGTATAATTTTTGCTGATGTATTCATTTAGTCATTTAATTTATATTCAATACTTATAAACTCACAGTCCATGATGTATGGTATTGGAATATTAAGCCTAGTCTCTGTGAGACTAAATAAAATGATTTTTTCTTACTAGGGAATCACACTACCTGCTTACTATGCAGCCTGGGGGGAGTGGGCACCTCCGATGGAGAGAAGTGTCCTCCTATCGTTTCAATTTTCCGCGTATAGCGTAGGATCCTTCGTCACTTTGCCGATTGCTGGCTTGATTGCAGACACCTTAGGATGGGAAGCTGTTTTCTATGTCACAGGTATTGCTAATACTAACTATTCAACTCACAGTCTTCTTTATTCCTCAGATATTGACAACTTATTTCTTGCTTGTTTTTCATTCAGGAGTGGGTTCGCTTCTGTGGACCGTAGCATGGTTTGCTATGATGTACGATTTGCCGGAAAAGCATCCCAGGATTTCGGATCAAGAGAAGAACTACATCGTGAAGAGCATAGGAGAGCAAAGGGCAAAAGATCCAGTAAGTAATGCTGAAATGTATGTTGTAGAGAAGCAACGAACTATAGGTCTATGCTGGGCTCACATGCCCTGACCGCCACTGAGACTCACTTTCAGTATGACAGTTGCAATTTTCATGTTGTGCCATAATTTGCTAAATAAATACATATTATTATATAGAAACTAGCTTTTAAAATAATTATTAATAAATAAAGATTTATAACTTATCTTTTCCCATTGTATTTTAGAGAACGGAAACCAGGACGCCGTGGCGTGCAATTTTCACCTCTTTACCAGTGTGGGCAATTGTCATCAGTCATTTTACCAACTATTATCAGGATTATGTTATTTCCACTTTAATTCCCACATACATGTCGACTGTCTTGAAATTCAACCTGGCATCTGTGAGTAATGTTAATTCGTTTCCATATGATATGTGACCAGAGACGGATTAAGATTTTGATTCACCATTGATTCAAGCCCAATCCCCGGCCTAGTTTGTGACAGTTGTTCCCCGATTATTCCTGAATATTAGGTATGCTGCACTAGTATAACTGAAGTCTAGTAAAAGTCAAGTCGAGACATTAATTTAATGACTAAAATTTTTATATCTCAGTCAGTCAAAATAAATTCAAGTTTACTCGACTCATTAGAGTGGCGCGCTCTCTGCCGTACCGTACATCCCCAAGTTCCTTTTCACTCTGTTTGCCGGATATTTCACTGACGTTCTGCTTCGTCGAGGTGTTGTTAGCACTGCGGCAATTCGAAAAATCAATACAATGATAGCTCATTGCGTTTCTGCACTCTTTCTCGTACTGGTTGGCTACGTTGGTTGCGACATTGCCGCTGCAGTTTCTTTTTTCACGATTTCTCTTACAGTTGACGCTTTGGCAGGTGAGTAAGAATTTGAATGACAATTTTATCCGTTCAGCACTTACTTAATTTTCCGCGCGGTATGTTTTATTCATAGTCCCTGGAGCTGGTGCAAGTCCGGTCGATATCGCCCCCAAGTATGTGGGAATCACCTTCGGAATAGTCAACACAATTGCAAACATCTCAGGATTTTTGGGACCTCAAATATCTGGTCTTATATTGCAAGGAGATGTAAGTATTAATTCGTGCCCCATTCTGCTTTATTTTAAGAACTTGTGAAATTAAACAATTATCGAATATTTTATATTTTCAGAATTCCATTTCTCAGTGGCAAATCGTATTCTGGGTTAGCGCCATCCTTAACTCTTTTGGTGGGATTGTTTTCCTGATATTTGGTTCCGGCGTAGAACAACCATGGGCTGCTGGAAAGGTAACCATGAAAGGAACTGGCAAGAAAGTATCGAATGATTCAGGTATACCATCTATCTTTATAATCACAAGATTGAATGTCTAACTTAACAATGCAGTATAATATGAAAGCGTGTAATGATTTTTAGATGCTAAGTCCGAGGAGCGCTACACAAGACTATAACTTATTTTTAGGATTGTATTGGATACACGATTTGTATGAAACATATTTTTATGACTGCCCAATCTATATATTAACTATATTACATAATACTATTGATTCTTCATTTGCTTGAAATTTCTTTTTTTGTTTTGTAGCAAGGTTGTTTGTACTTGTTCTGACACATTTGGGATTTCCATTGATATCGGATTAAAATAAAAGCAAGAAAATGAAATAAAGAAGAGAGCTGCATCTATAAAGAAACGAAATAAAGTTTCCAACTGTTGCCTTGCACCAGTTATTAAAAAAAATTTTAGTTTTCACCCCAGCTGTATGTTTTCTATCTATACTCAATGGTTCTCATGGTTTCAAATTGTCTCCTACAAATCATCTGGTAGTTAGAAAAGTTGCGGAGTATAACGGTAATGATTACATAGTTAGGTTTCATTCTAATAAATTGAAATAACTCTGGTTCCGAACGAATGGTAAGATCATCGTTTAGAATCTTGATTCGAATTTCATTTCTTCTCTCTGTTTTGCATAAATAATTAGGTAATAATTAGATGTCAATATTTAAGCCGTTCACAGAAGGCACTGTATTATCATGAAGAATGGAAGTGAGGTGTTGTGAGTACATTGTACAGTAGTTAGTTTATACCAAACGGCTATTGTTGTGTTAAGAATTTAATGTAGTATCATTTGGACCGTTATATATGCAGCATACATTCAGCATTCTGTCTAGTTAGCAATATATTGAAAGTGGGAGAGAAATAGATATCACAAAGTATGATAAGCTGCCAAATATGAGGATCATCATGACGACGAAAAGCGAACAAATTGTTCAACGTGGACTCGATGCTACAATACTACAAGGTATGGCGTTAAGATAATATCAATCATGCTCTAAGGCTTGCCCGAGGTCCGTATACTACCCTCACCAAACCTTGCCTAACTTAACCCGTACCCGGGCTTTTCGAGGAACCTTACGGCTGCGCTAGTAGCGCACTACCACTTGTGTAGATGTGGTAGAATATACATGGTACATACTAACCATTTGTTTTCCATTTGCAAACAGATTAATTGTGTTAAGTCATCAGTGCAACCTGCATTAGCAATTCATACTGCAATTTATTTAATTCAATTCACTCGCCACTAGCCGCCTGGAAATGCTCCCAGGTTATACATACAAACATAAATACAGAAATTCAGTTTAGCGTTGGATTGCTTGCTCCATCAAGTTTGTCTGTCTTTGTGTAATTGATGCACGTCCACAGGGCCATTCAAAGCTCCGGCGTGACTCGGGGTAGATAGCAACCCCCACCCCCACCCCCGTCACGATTCGAATTTAATATTTCCGACTATATTTACTTTATGATATAACCAATTACTAACATAGTATAATTAGAACAATTCATTTAACCTTTGGACTACAGACCCATGACTACTATATTACTTGTGGATTTCCTTGGACTGTTTAAATAACTTTGCTTCTGAGCAAATACTGCTGAATGACATGTAATGCAGACGACCTACTTTTTTCGTGATCTCTCTGGTATTCTCGCTCTACTTCTTTGCAATGCGCCGTCACGGATGAGAAATGAGCATGAGTTTTGATAAAGGTATTTACTGAATAGATGGAAAACATTTCTGGTTTGCAGTCAGTCGTTATTGTAATTGTTTGTATTTATGTACTGGATATCTTCTGCAAAGTCAAACTCAAAATCAATTCGAACTCGAGAATATCTGCTTTACAGAACTTGAATCAATGTGTTTGTTGCAGACGGCTCATTAACTTTTTCAAATATTTACTTTGTTCTTTGCTGGTTTTCTTTGTTTAGTCATGCGCGTTCCATAGCAATCTAGAACAGTAGAACAAGGTCCTGCATGTCTTGCATTGTCTGTTGAAGGAATCTTTCGATTTTGCACTCCTGCAGCGATATGAAAGATAAAGATTCAGTTTCTGAAAATAGTTCTGAAGACCTTGCTAACGCTCACCAAGAGGTTACTACAATTTGTTAATATTTTACCAACCTGTAGTGATTGGCCATGACAGGATTTTCTGAGAAATTTTTGGAATGCTTCTGAGACTGAGAATTTCTTCATTCGTGTTATAGCATCAACGTATTTTTACTTGCAGGAGAAGACACCAGGATGTTATATAAAAGCACGTCTCGTCCTTGCATTTATGGGTTTCTTTGGTATGTTTAACGTTTACACCATGCGGACCAATCTTAGCATTGCCATAGTTGCTATGGTAAACTCCACTAGCGATGATGAACAGTCTAATTCTAGCTGCCCTGATCGCGGCGTATCAGAAATAAATGACGTTAGCAATGTGAGTAGACCCATCTCTTTTTTCTATTTGTTCAGTAAGAACAGCGACACATTCATATACACACTCTCTCTCAATGATTAATAGTCTGCAGTATTTTGTAGCCTAGTATTTTATTATTTATAAGTATTTTTATGATGTTTTAAGTAAAATGTGTACTGGTTACTTAAGCAAACAAGGTAACTCTTCTGATTCACATCCAAATTTTACTAACGAACAAACTTCCTGTAGTTTCTGCTTTGAAAACATGTCCCTTTAGGCACCCAGATCACATTAGCATTTTATTCAGTGAATTCAGGTATAAAATGTAAAACAGATGAACCTCAGTCAAGTTATTTTGGTTCAATCTCCACCTGAACCGAGTCCGAGTCCGAGTCCGAGTAAGTGACGATATGATTCCAGGCAGACTCAGATTGATTAATACTTAATCTAACCAATGATTCGACTGCTACGAATTGTACATAGAATGGCGTATTTAACTGGGACCGTACCCAACAAGGTCTGATTCTCGGCTGCTATTTCTACGGATATATATTCTCAAACATACCTGGTGGATGGATGGCAAAGAGATATGGAGTCAGACTCGTTCTGGGAGTCTCAATGCTATGTTCTTCCGTCTTAACCCTTCTCAGTCCAGTTATTGCTAATACAAGCTTTGCATTGTTTGTCACCTTCAGAATTTTGTTGGGATTTCTACAGGTAAAATTTATTTTAATCTGTTGTACATATCTTAATTAACAGCTGTTATTATAACCCTACATTCTTCAACAGGGCGTAAGTTTTCCATCAATGCACTCCGCTTGGTCAAGATGGGCACCACCGATGGAAAGAAGTTCGCTTATATCTTTTCACATGTCCGGGTCCAGCTTCGGCACCGTTATTTCGCTTCCTATTGCTGGAGTGATTGCTGACAACCTGGGATGGGAAGCTGTTTTTTATGTGACTGGTGAACCCTATATATAAACTCTGGAGACGCTCATACTCTAATAACAAAAGAGTCTAATTTTACTCTTAAGATAATCAAAATGGGCCTATTTTCCAAGTGAATATCCCAAAGTATTAGTACTTACGAAAGAGTCTAAAATATTTGTCTTGTTTTATGTACTATGTTAAGTAAACTTAAACTAAAAGTTTGTTCTTCACAAATATCTTTTAGGGATTTTCGAATGTTTCCTCCTGATTCTCAAGCAAGAATCCTTCAGTATATATTCAGTACAGGGTCTCCTTCAAGTTACCCTACGAGGGGTTAGAATTTACTCCAGATTGAGAACCCCTGGTGTATAGGCTTATATACCTATACTTATAATTTGATTTGGTTTTGTGCTATAAGGCGCTGGAGCTCTGCTATGGTCGATTATTTGGATAGCTATCATACACAATTCTCCTGAAGAGCATCCGAGAATCTCAGAGCAAGAAAAAACTTACATCGTTCAAACTATTGGGCGACATAAAAATACGTCACCGGTAAGTAGGTATTCATTTGTGATGTCACTTGCTAGAACGATTGTACACATCTCTAATCTAAGAAAATGTCTTTCAGGAAATGAAAACAAGGACGCCGTGGGCAGCCATGTTAACGTCGCTGCCATTGTGGGGTATTGTGGCTGGCCATTTCGCTAGCAACTGGGGAAACTATACTTTACTCACCATGCTACCGACTTACATGTCTGATATTTTAAGATTCAATCTTTCTGCGGTATGGAATAAATCCAAATATTATTTTTTTCATTGCGTTAACTTTATATTAGGCACATCTGCCTTTGGACGAGATAGAGATAGGCTGTAAAGTAGACCAATACAAGCTGCTACCAACAGTCAACGATCCGTCAGACTGAAATGATACTATTTTAATCGCTTCAATGTCTTGAAACACCCTGAAATTTCGTTTATACCGTTAGAAATTGCGGTCAATTTTCAAGTTGAAAATATCGCTATCAGGTTTTTGACCCCAAGAAAAAAAACATGCGCTGCCTTGTGTCAACCTCAAACTTTGGAATTGGAATTCTCCTTATAATTAAAATATTTTCATTTCAGTCTTGTCTTATGGATAAATCACAAGTAATATATCATTCAGAATATCGGGTATATTTGGCATAGCCTCACCAAAGTATCGCCCGTTTACTTTGCAGAGCGGTGGATTGTCTGCGTTACCCTACATTATGCAGTTCGTCTTCACTATCGGTGGCGGTTACATAACAGACGTTATACGACGTCGGAAGATTATGAGCACTGTGGCGATTCGAAAACTGAACACGTCTCTGGGCCTATTCATACCGGCCGTTTCTGTCGTAATGGCTGGGTACATAGGTTGTGACGTCGCTGCTGCCGTTGTATTCTTCACGATATCTGTTGCATTCAACGGATTGACAGGTAAACAACAAACTTGTAATCAACCATTCGATGTATTTGTTCAAACTCTAGCTAAACCTGTTGTTTATTCTCGAATAGTGCCCGGTTGCAAAGCAAACACTGTCGATATTGCGCCCAAGTACGGAGGCATTACTTATGGCATTTCGAATACTATCGCTAATATTTCCGGTTTCTTAGCACCTCAAGTTGTCGGTCTCATGCTTCAGGAAGATGTAGGTACATTTTCTCCAGCTGAAATGAATCACGATTACAGGTCCTTATACTATCTTAAGGATTCTCTTTCTCAATGGCAACTTGTGTTCTGGGTGGCTGCAATATTTTACATTCTCGGTGGCATTATCTATCTTGTGTTTGGTTCTGGAGTCGAACAACCTTGGGCTTCTGGGAAGCTCGTGATTAGAAAAAATGCAGGTAGGTCAAATTGTTGATTGTTTTCTTTTGCGAGGTAGTATGGTGTATGACATTCAATTCCCAACTAAACACATTTTCGGGCATATAACGGTTGAAACATGTAATATCGTTCAAATTATCGTACTATTATGAGTAGACTATTTTTAAATGATAGATTCCAAAACCTGACAGATTTTTACTGTGCCAGATCTGGGGGATTCAAATGTAACTGAGGAGCAGGATATTTCAATAATATATACATCGAGTAACATGTTATTTTATCATTTTAGTTGCTTCAAACGTCATCGACCTGAAAACCAAATTATAAACATAAAACGTTTCAGCTCACGATTCTAGTCCAATCTACAGATCTCCATGGTTAAGTATTATCGCCCTATTTTCAGTCAACCAATAGCAGCCATGTTGGATTCTTGATATATCAATGAATTGTGAGGCGTTAACAAAAGAAAATGAAAGGAATTTTATCAATGAATTGTAGGGCCAAAAATGGATAAGGAAAATGAAAGAGGGGTGGAATGGATCCCATGAAAGAGGGGTGGAATGGATCCCTCTGTAAATTTGTTGCATTAGGGTTTCAAATACACGAAAGTTGCTAATTACAGTCATCACCTGATTTGTCATGCAAATTGCTAAAAAGGCGATGTCCTGAGGCTATATTCTATTATATATTGGTAGTTTCTTTTGCTATTAAATTGTATGTAACTCTCGCGATCAGCGCATATACAGCATTTGAGTCATCAGATAATACAATAATTTGATCATATTTTGAGAAGATCAGTAGACAATGTAAGGCATGGAATGTGACAGTAGGAATGCAGGGTTAATATCTCTGTTTTGTTCATACTATTGATTCAATTTCAACGCCATGAGTATGTATGGTACACAACACAATATTATCCAGTCATCATCGAACGTTTGCTGTGTGCCTTTGTGTTGACATTAGCTTAATACAGACGTCATACGTATGCACGGGAGGTAAATCTTCCTATGTGCAAAGTGATATAGCAGGCATTGCAGATGCAGAACTAGTCTGTCTCGTTTGCTTTCGGTAACTTAAACAGTAGAACAATTTGAATTGAATCAACGCAGGCTTTTTACATTCAAATTTGTAAGGGTTAATATCTCTGTTTTGCTCATTCCATCAATAGGCGAACACAATATTATCCAGTCATCATCGAACGTTTGCTGCGTGTCTTTGTGTTGAAATTATTTAATTCTCGCGATCAGAGCATATACAGCATTTGAGTCATCAGAAAATACAATAATTGTATCATATTTTAAGAAGATTTGTAGACCAATGCAGGCTAATATATCTCTGTTTTGCTAATTACATCGATAAGCCAACCCAGTAAATATCAGCTAAATACAGTCATACGTAATGCACGGAAGTCAATCTTCTTATGTGCAAAGTGATATAGCAGACAGTGCAGATAACTAGTCTATTTCGTCTGCGTTCGGTAGCTTAAACAATAGAATAATTTGAATTGACGCAGGCTTTCCACATTCAAATTTAAGGTTTGCTCATTTTAAATGAAGGGTAACGGTTTTATCACCTCGGTTAGTATAACAAGGGGTTCAAATCGTGTATTTAAACCTTTTATTGCTATCTGAAACTATCTCTATCTCTATCTCTATTTGTAATTTGATATTACATGCTTGGAATGATAGTGTTTGGGTAACCGCAGTTCCGACAAAGAAGTTGTGTCATTTCCTGTATAAATTGTACGTTTAGTCTGGTATGTAAACTACAAGAGGGGATAGCAGTTTTTAAATGAAACGAAAAGCGATGTTTAGCAACAACAATGACGAAGGCAATTCCGTGAAAAGATACTTGACAGAAGAAGATTCTGAAAATACCTTCGTGACGAAATTAAAAGAGGTGGGTTTTTTTTCAGTGCCCTTTTTGCCTGTTTTATGTAAATGATACATTCTTGCATAATATGCTCCTTTGTACATATGAAGTGCAGTAACCATGGGCTTCCGCTGAACTTAGAAATAATGTAAATTGAATTAGTCCGTTCCAGGCCCCCCCAAAAACGTACCCAGTCTGAAGTATTGATTATATTGAAACCTAGCCTTCACGATCTCCCACTTAGACATTTCGCCACTGGTAACTTCCATCGGCGGCATTATGAACGGAAGTTTTTAAAGATTTAAATAACCCAAAGTCATCACGCAGTGACGTTCAGTAATAATATTTGATTTTTACTTCGAAGGAAAACACACCCGGATGCTATGTGAAAGTTCGACATGTACTCACCTTCATGTGTTTTCTTGGAATGTTCAACGTTTGCTCATTTCGCATTAGTTTGAGTGTAGCGATTGTTGCGATGGTCAGGTCATCCGGTCACGATGATTCAAATTCAACTAACTCTTCGATGGACGTGTCAGGTGACACTGTAAGTTACAATTATTAGGAACATGGACACCCTTAGTAGCATAGTAACCATACAACACACTAAACGTGTCACTCGTTCACAGCATCAAGTGTTTGAGTGGAACAGCGCCCAACAGGGACTCCTACTTGGCAGCTATTTCTATGGATATGTACTTACAAATATTCCTGGCGGGTGGATGGCTAGGAGGTATGGAATTCGACCTGTGCTGGGAATAGCTATGTTGCTTTCATCCATAATTACCTTGCTTAATCCTGTTATAGCTAAAATCAGCTTCAAATTGTTCGTTTGTGCAAGAATTCTACTCGGTCTCATCCAGGTAAGTCAAAAATAATCTTTCAATGCAGGAAGTCCCGAATCCCCGAACATAATTTGCTGGGTAAGGAACTTGCACATCAAAGCTGAATCCTGCATCGCCAGTGATGGCCAAATTAGTTATATCCAAAACTTTTCTTTAATCAACGCCCACCTGGAGTATCTTTAGGTCGCTTCTCGCCTTTCTTTAGAATGTTGTACTTAGGAAACTAACTGAAGCCTAAAATCACGTGTGCATTTAAACACGTCTAATGCAAAAATTTATTTTTTAGGGAGTTTGCACCCCCACTATGCACTCGGTTTGGGGAAAATGGGCTCCACCTCTGGAAAGAAGTATCTTAATTTCATTCTACATGTCGGGAGACTGTTTTTCTACATTTGTAGTGTTTCCACTGTCTGGTCTAATTTCTGACACACTCGGATGGGAAGCTATTTTCTACCTGACAGGTGAACGAATCTGTGCTTTGCTCATTAGTTGATAGTTGAACGCCTCGAACGGAGTTCTCTTCCAGGGGCACTGGCTCTGGTGTGGTCCATAGTATGGCTGGCTACAGTCCACGAGTCGCCTGAAATGCATCCAAGAATCTCGGAGGAAGAAAAACGATTTATCGTGGAGAGCATAAAGGAAGAGCAGAAGAATTTACCAGTATGTTGACTCGAGAAAGTAAAATTGTGCTACGATTATATTACATGTTTTCAATACAATAGCATCTGGTAATAATGCCATAATTGTTAACCTGTAATGCTATGATTCATTTTTGCAAGGATTCGAAGACCAAAATACCGTGGATAGCCATGATGACGTCGTTGCCGTTGTGGGCTATTATCACTGCGCACTTCGGGAGCAATTGGGCCAACTACACTTTGATGACCATGCTGCCAACATACTTGACAACCGTATTGAATTTCAACTTATCTACAGTTAGTATTTTGTATATTCTTTATGTACTAGTTATAACGGGTTAGCACAAGGATTTACAGTAAATAATGATAAAGTATCCAGGAAAAATCCCCCTTTTTTTTTTTTTTTTTTTTTTTCTTCTAAACTCTGAATTTGAACCTTATTCTGCACTTTTTCTAGTACTATAAATGCTATGGTATATAAGAAGATCAAAGTATATAGACCCATGGGTTACAGGTACTTCAACTTCGAGCATGTCCTATGTATACAGTACACTACAGTGTATTTTTCGTCCTTAACACACACACACACACAGAGAAGGGGTTCTAAATCTCCATTCTTAACCATGGATTGTATCTGCCTCATGTACCGATTATTGGAAGCAATTTACTAAGTACTGATATACCTTACAACTCTAAGACATGTTTTTCATATTTGCAGAGCGGTGGATTATCAGCACTTCCCTTTATCCTTCAGTTCATTTTTATTATACTCGGTGGCTATGTCACAGATGTGATAAGACGTAAAGGCGTTATGAGTACGGCGCGTATACGGAAATTGAATTCACTACTGGGTCTGACTGTTCCCGCTTTGTGTCTCGTGCTAGCTGGTTATGTCGGGTACGATGTAGTTTCAGCGATTGTATTCTTTTCTCTATCAGTTGCATTCTTCGGTTTAAACGGTTAGTATATACCATGGTGTCTCAAAAGTCGTTTGACACTTTAGTGTCTTTTTTTCTTTCCAGATTTTCGTTTGATATCAGCAAACTTTGATATAAATCCAGAAGCAGTCTTTAAGAATTCTTTTTACAATATGGTTTTAATTTGAGCTCCTTCATTATTGTGTTACTCAGTTAAAACTTTGAAATACTTTTGTACTATACAGTATTTCAAGGTTTGCTGAGATTGGATGGAAATCTGAAAAGGAAAGGCACCAACATTTCTAGCGACTTTTGAGACACCCTGTATAAATCATATATACAGTAATTTTGCATGAGGAATCTCCATTATTTTTACAATTTTATCATCAGTTCCTGGATTCAAAGCGAATATTGTCGAGATCGCTCCGAAGTATGGCGGTTACTTACGGTATATCAAATACAATTGCAAATCTCTCTGGATTCCTTGCTCCACAGGTCGTGGGAATCATACTTTTTGGGAACGTAAGTACAGTCACATGATGATCAACATTTCATACCTCTGAAAACATACTATTTTCAT
>QRAM01000302.1:22342-117135 GCA_013436055.1 Halocynthia roretzi
ACTATTTTCATCACAAAAATGTATGTTTTTGCTCTAATAATCCGAATTTTCTTTCAGAATTCTCTGAGCCAATGGCAGCTTGTGTTCTGGCTGGCAGCAGCTATGTATATCATGGGCGCAGTTGCTTATTTGGTGTTTGGATCAGGAGAAGTTCAATATTGGGCAGAAGGAAAGTCGATTTCCTCCAAAGAAAACAAAATCCTTATAGTGGAGAATCAATAATACCCGAGAAAACAAGTAGATAAAACTAAAATTCGTTGCAATTATTTCACTGTTCCTGCTAGCTTTTTTGTACATTACAAATATCGTTCACTAGAAGCTCTGGGGGCCAATCCCCATCCACCCTTCGTAAACTTGACCAGACAAGCATTATTATTATTATATTATAGATGAAGTGGTGACTCATGATGGTTACAATAATATTAGTAGCGCTTTCGTATGTACGGGTTGAACATCAAATTTCGGCATGATTTTTCAGCTGGGTAAAGCACTTTTCCATCTGTTAAACTTGTCCAGGCCGTCTGATTACTTCATCGCGTGGCCACAGAGATTTTAGTATTAAAATATTTGTTAATTGGGCATAACGGGCAATCAATCACCGTCCTGGAACCAAGGATGCCTGATAATCTATGTTTACCCTTATTCCTTCGGTGCATGATTTATAACGCCAGTAATCAACCAATCAACCAATCAACCTAAAAATCTATTTACCATGAACATTTATCAAAAATCAAGACGCGATACTGAGCTCATTTTTCTCTCTTCGATAAGACAGTTGAATAGCGAGAGTGCGGTGTGGTAACAACAACTTAAGCTTCTAAATAGAGCAGGATAGAAAAGCCTTTGCTGGTACTGTACAAACCATTAGGAGGTATTCGATATCAAATTCTAGCTGTTGGAAGGTAGGTTAATGGAAGTTTGTTATTTCTTGTAGTTTCATAGCTGACCATTCAGATTATATTTTAGTAGTAAGATACGGTATATCAGCCGCAGGATCACATCTAAGCATATGCTATACCATCCCTGCAGTAAATACTTAGTATAGTAATGAGTATGAATGCTGTAACCATCGCGGTTTTATGCTTTTGTCGAGTAGTATCGAGTATCAGATTCAATTGTCAGCTACAGTTTGATTGAAACATTATGCTTTGCTTAATGTCCAACGCATATAATGCATTATTCTTCGTTAGAAATCCCTTCCGCAATTGGCTATTTCCTAAATGATTTACTCAAATCAACCGCAGTATATTAAACAGAAATTGCTTCGTGTATTTGTAATTGAGGCCTCGCAAATAAACTTCATTAGCTTAATCCTTCTCTGACCTGAATGATTGTTGCGGGATAGGAGTTTTCTTTCTCAAGATTCTTGGTTTGGATTAGTATGACTTCAGGCTTTGCTTATATTAAGTTTGGTTACTCTGGTTTATGGAAATACTTTGAGTAAAATATATTAAGGAACATTACCAAATAGGTTGGGAGCAGAATATCAGTAAATATAGTGCATTTTACTTTGATATACCCCCATAAGCGGCTGAAAATATGTTACAGAAATGATATTCTTGCGAGAGCTATGAAATAACTAAAGAAATTACAAAAGTAAAAATCATACAGCACACAGTTACTCCTGCAACTATTATTCCCGTCCACTGTTGAAAAAAAATAGGCATGGGGCCAGCACGAAATAGTCTGCTTTCGTGTGTCGTTATCTAATTCAAACAAGAAAGGGGGTCAAAGACGAAGAACCCACTCGTCTATATTCCAAAAAAATATAATGACACTGGCGAAAAAAATCTTTCACTGGATACATATAACATCGCAATATCGAGTGCCTACTTGTCTATATTCCAAAAACATATAATGACACTGGCGAAAAAAATCTTTTACTGGATACATATAACATCGCAATATCGAGTGCGTACGTGTAGGCAATGTACAATATATCAGAATCACTGGCATCCTCATCACTTATTCTCTTTAGACATATATGAAAACGTGTATCTTGCAATCCCTTTTCTTATAAATTCTGAATTCAATTTGTACTTAAACTGGTTACTTGTTATGATAAAAACAACATCAAGCTATTATGGGTCGGTGAATCACTGAAGTATCGATTGGGAGTCGATGAATGTCAGGGGCTCTGCTCTGTTGGGGATCAATCATTTTATTCATGTAACTGCCCCGAATATAGCATGGAATGTCTATCAAGCATACTTAACAGGAAAATTGTACTCGTGATTTAGTGTAATTAAAAGTATCATTAATGAATTTGCATGTGTTTGTAAATATGTCACTCAAATTACATTGTTGCAAATATGGTATTGCTACACTTTTGACCTCTTGATTTTAATCTAAAAATCTTCAGAATAGTGGAATGTACTTTTACATCGGATGCTTATCGTTCGTTAGAAAATTATTCTGGCCAACTTTTTTATTGAAATATTTTTTGTGTAGCTCGTTTTGAAAGTTTGCCCACACTGAGAGTTGACTAATGTATTCCCGACTTTTCTGTTCTCGTTCTTTTTCCTTGTGAGGTTTCCAACCTCTGTGGACCAAGAACGCATTATTTAGTATTTTGAAATTGTACCCTGCAGCTGCCAATTCCGCAACCTGTAAGGATAAATAATAACAATGATGAAATGCAGCTGACGTTAACGTTAATTCGGAAAGTACTGTCTAATTATTTGTAATATGTCTTATTAGTGCTGGTTGAAATTTCCTTATCCAATATCCCAGAAAACTGAAATCACCAGAAAATGAGTTATTTTTTGAATTTGGCTATTTATGATTTTGACTACATAGCTCGCTGCGTGGCGGCCTTGTTCTAATAATATCCGTGGAGTAAATCTTGTATATCAAATGAAGTATTCTATATTTTATAATTAAAAAGATCAATAACAATCAAACAGACTCTGCTTTAGAAGTGTATTAATTTTTATCTGTTAAATGAAGTTTTGTGCCCATTATGCCCTATCAGCAAATATTGTAAACCGACAAATTTTATATTTAATTTTACACAAGTACAATGTAATTATATATTCAGAAATATCAGGGAATTATATATATAGAGAGAGAGATTGTGGTGTGTTAAATTACATCTAGTACTTACATGGCTGACTTTCACGTTGCCATGTCCGGAGAATCGTTCGTCGTACATCGGGACGGTGCGCCGAGAAATGTGGTAAGGTTCATAATTCATTGAATATTTTACACTATAGCCGCAGTCCATTTCGACCGTTCTTGGCATGGTCATCCAATACCGATGAAAAGTTGGTCCGTAGGGATGAAAAAATATCCCGTCGTAATATTTCGCCACTATCTCCTTTTTAGCTGCCACTTGTAATTCGTCCAGTGTCCTCGGTATTTCTTCGTTCGGACCCTTGTACTGAAACGACGGTATGACGTAAATGTCGCCTGGGAAGGGGCTACCGTTCGAGTGAAAAGGACACACAGGTTTTGTTATGTTGATGTTATTCTTCGAATTGCCGTTGAGAGGTTTGGTGAGCCCACGTAGTGTTATTGGGTTCGTAGATTCCGCTCCGGGAGGATGAGAGCCGTCAAAAAGGTTTTTCTTTTTGGCAAATTCGATAAAGTTGCGTCGCAAACCAGCGCTTGGTACAAGGTCGGCGTCGATAAAAAAGATGAACTCAGTTTTACTTTCAGTAACTGCAACGTTGGCCAGAACGTTCATCGGGAAGTAAGCGATATACTGACCTGTTAAGAATGTGAAAATAAATGCCATATAAGATTTTGTAAATGGAAACCAAAACCAAAATGTTCGCTTACAATGAGCATGTGAGTTATTGGACGAAATGGCTTAAAGTACATTTATACTCTACATAACTCCTCACTTATCGACTCTCGTTTAACGGCCCATACCTTGGGTACGCCACTGCCCTTTTTACAAACGTGGCTCGCATAATTATTGTTTCAAAAGTTTCACTAAATAGCAATCACCCACCTTTTTTGTTTCTTGGATCAGGATCTCGTGCTATTGCTTCTTGTTTAAAATTATAGATCTTTTGCAGGAGTTCTTTACTACAGTTTGAATGTAAGGCATTGTAACGTTGGACATCTTGCCGTGTAATAACGTCAAATGTTTTCAGTTGCCTCGAAATGATGGGATTCTGCTGAATATTGACCGCCTCAATTCTTGTGTTTTCGGACAATGGATAGACAAAGTGCCAAGTGACGTATTTGCGAACGTTTTCGTGACAAAGTCTTAATTCGTCAATGAGATCAAAAGATTTGGTCCTGATCATTGCCTTTGAAATCAACAGAATACATTAAAAAGGTTAGAATTCTATATAATATCAGAGATTATCATACCGTCACGATATAAATAGATGCATGTATTGGACCGTCCCAGGTGTTGGTCAGCTCTACTACGTATTGTAACTTCCCTGAATCGCATTGCGTCAGAAGGGTGACGTCTTTTCTATCAGGTTCGTAATCAGCAAGAAAAACGTTGCGTAGAATTACGTACCGATTAGTTTTGTCGTAATCAACCATGACGTGTCGCCTTCGAGTTAGAAATGAACAACGTTAGTGTGGAGGCAGTGGCAGTGGAAATACAATTATTCCAAGGTGATTCAATAACACAATTTTCAGCTATCAACAAAGGTTAATATATTTCCTAATTTTTCATTGACTTTGTGACCTGTGACCTTTTCCTGCAGTAATTTTATGAGCAAGTGACAAAGGCTAAGTGCAAGTTTACCTTTGAAACAGCGGTCTTGTAGTCTGAGTGTCATTTCTCAAATCGGGGGGAGATCGTTTCCTTACGCTACTGGCGTTCATGTTGATTGTGATATAGTTAATTGTGCAAACCACAAAAAATAAGACTGCTGCCGTTTTTTTCCATGACTTCATTTTCCTAATAAGGACAAGCATCTGTATTGAAACGTTTATCAACTGTTGATAACTGTATAATGTTTACAATTGCGTAACATATTGATAGAGAGGTCTTTACCGCTTCGCAAACATCGGGGGTCATCTAGTTAGTGTGTATTAACAATGGCTTGTTTGCCTTTCCGTTGTTCAAAGAAAACACGCCTTCGCTTGCATATCGTGCAATACCTTTTAGAGCAGAGAAGCGATCAATCAAATGCTACGGAGATTCTTCCTAAATGAATATATGAAGAGATTACAGGCTATTCCTCTGAATAAAACTGGATATTAAAATTAATAAAAAAATCGCTGAGCTTGCAGTGCGATGCACACTGATTCACTGGGCATTCCTATTTCGCTACCAACCTACAACACTGGGCCGATGAGAATCTTAGCTTTTGTATAGAACCTAGCATAGTAAATTCTCGCTGGCTTTGTGAATCAGAAGTACATTTTCAAAATTGATCCACTAGCCCAAAATATACGTATAATATTTGTGAGAATATCTGTTTTGCCTTCGTTACAAGGTCAACGTTTCCGGGAATCGAAGTCTAACAGGCGCCATTTACATTTGTTTAACGATCTTACATACATAGGGAAGAGAACAATGAGTAAGTTTTACTTGAAAGCGATTCAAGTGCAAGTGGCGATTTATAGGCTCTTAAGAGATTGTTTTAGCCATGCATGTATCTAATTGTAATTTCACGCGGAAAACGTATTATCTCGACGAATGATGGAAAGTGGATTGGTAGATCCGCAACGTACTCATTTTCCTTTAGATATTAGGAAGAACAAATACACATTCTTAACAGTTAGTTCGAAGTAGTGCTGCCTTATTATGTGGTTCGATTCATGTGGCGAGAATGGGCTAAAACTTAAAATACACATTGAATTCTAAGGGTTGTCACTAATCGATTTCTACACCGGAATATACTGTTAATCAAATTTTCCGGCTCATCTTTTCAGTATTAGTTTAAAATACAGGCAATACACATGTTGCCAAATAGGAAAGATAGATGGGGTGTGAAACTATTTTACAAATGGAGTGTAAAAGTGTCGGATTTAATCTATTTTATCGCTGTTAAATATAATCTCTATGCAGTTATTTTTGAATTTAATCGATGTGGGTATTAACTTTAAAAGGCCTGTGGCACCACAAACACTCATGCGGGTCATGCCACAATTGCACGATTGTCGTATCGACCTGACTCAGCAAATCGAAGTTCAATGCAAGCATACTCATCAATATTGCCAGCGAGTCTCCACGTGTTCAAACATGGCACAGCACACAAACCTCTCTTACAATATTTACGAAGAGAGTTAAATGGCCTTTGTGACACAGAAAGTTTTAGAAGTATTCGGAAGTTAAATCCGCAATTTCGTTGACTACATTGACTATAAATATTTATATATATTATACATATTACCTTTACCTTACTTTCGCAATGGTATAAAAGTAAGTTGAGTATTAAGGCGCGATGAGTCTATGGATTTAAAAGCTCTGAATGATTCGAGCCTATAAATACCGAACAGATGACATCCTTTCAATTTGGTATTGAACCCAGTGTTTTGGGATGTTTGTTCAATGATAATAAGAAAGGCAAAATATTGTATCAAATACGTAATTGATTATCCAAATAGAAATCTTAAAACGGTTAAATGGTCTGTTTATATTTTTCATCCATTCAGTGTCTACTATTTGCTAGCTTCCTCATTTTATAGATGGCTTCTGAGGTGTACAGGCTTGAAATGGTAACAGATTTGAGCTTTTCGTGGCTAAATCGTTACTGTATTTTAAAGATTACTTTAACCGAGGATGCATTCATTTATAATGTCGTGAGGGTAATGTCTCGTTGTCAAAGGTCGTGAAAAGCTAAAGAAAGAAAAACTACGGTTTCCCGCCTAAAAATTTGCGATACAATTAAGTTGAGATGAGTTCAAGTACATTTACAATTAAATTCACTCATTTTGTAGTTTAGCCTTACGGTCGTTTCTGTTTTTATTACACTTACAATTTATTAAAATTCATTTATTTTTGTAGTTTAGCCTTACGGTCATTTCTGTTTTTATTTCTAACTATTGTCAGATGGCAGTTTACTGGTTATGTCGTTGATAGAAGTTTCTGTTCTTTGCTTAATGGTATGAGTTTGATCTAATCTAATCAAGTCAAACTTAATTCATTAACTATAAACCATTTATGATGTTTGTCAGGTTTATAAGGTTTACCCAACGATAACGATATGAATTGATGTTTAATTGAATGTTGAAATATAATACCACACCATTCGAAGCAAAGAAAATGCATCGGCGCTGATGTGTTCGTTGTCCGCGAATGCTCTTAATCAAATTTGAGCCAATTCGTAGTTTTTTCCGAGAGTACACTCACAATTAATTCAAATTCACTGATTTTTTGTAGTTTTGCCTTACGGCATTTTATTATCTCATAAATTTATGTCCTCATTTTCAACTATCATCAAATATCAGTTTACTGGCTGTCGTTAACTTGCATCAAATAGGGCGAGTCATATTTAATGCCTTATCGCAACTACCACGGATGAACCGTGTGTAGTTATTCTGTTATTGCCCTTCTAATTGGACTCCGTCATTTTTTACTTATTTTTATTATACGAGACACGAGACACGCGTCGTGCTATGTCTTGGTTGTTACAGATGTACTTTATTTGCGTAATAGTAATTAATCCTAATAGTTTTAATCTACGCTAATCAAGCCGAAATTCAGAGATATATGAGCATGTCATCGAAATATTTTTCTCCAGGCTATTGATAATCCCTTTTTATATTTGTTTGCACTCGTTTCTGGTATATATGCGCACGATGTTCTCGATATTTTTATTACTTGCTATGCAACTCGTGCAAGGTCCGACATGTTCTATAAGTATAGGCATGTTTAACTAAGATAAGGTTTGTCCTAGCAAGCATTGTACTCGAGCGTACTCACCAAATAAATGATCGTCATCAGGACATAGAGCAGAAGGCGCAGCAAGAAAATTCAGTGACATAATGGAAGTTTCTAGTATTGGGAAACATAGCATAATCACTTAATAAACCTAATTGTATGTATAAAGTGTATCAAAGTGTTAAAAAATTCTTTAAATGCAATCTCAATATGTAAATAACAGTGTTTACAGTACAGCATACGAACTCAGCGCTCAGCTTAATGTGTATTCTTATTTCTGTTACTCTACATAAAATCTAAGTTAAAAATAAAGTTAGTTAATCAATGCTACCCAAAAGAAGAGCGATATGAAATGCGTACGATTCGGCGTTTAAGTTTTCTGAATTCTTGTCAATTTTTCATTGATTTGTAATGTGAAACATTGTATTCCCGTTAGTACTGTTCGTGAAATCCGAAATCCGTTGAATCGTGAATCTTTAGGTGGACTGTTTATCGTACTTGTTAGTTGAGATTATTGGAATCAGTAGCTTGAACCTATACGGGACCTTTCTTTCATTACTTAAATAATTTTACAGGAAACAATAATGGTAGGAATGAGAGGATTGCCAAGAAGCCTCTATTTCCTGCTACTAGTATGCTGTCTGTTTTGTGCCACAACAGCCCATGATGGTAATTCATTGTTGTAACCTTATGAATCTATAACTAGACTGTAAATATTATCTTAAATTTACCAACGCAGGTATCGGAGCTGGTGCCAATGTGTGGGAGGAACATTCGAACGAGAGACCACTGGACAGAGATCGAATGTACTACGGAGATTTCCCACCTAACTTTTACTGGGGAGCTGCAACTGCTGCTTACCAAACGGAGGGCGGCTGGAACGAGGACGGGAAGGGAGAAAGTGTGTGGGATAAATTCTCCCACAATGCCCCATGCTGGTAATAATAAATAACAATATATCATCCGTTTCAAAAAATTAACCTTTATCCCTTCTAAACCAGATGTTGTAAGTATTTCTGTATATTGGTTGGAGCTGGAATCCCCATAGGAGAGTTATTTCCCACTGGGTTCATAAAGTAAGGGAGTTCGATACTAATTTTCCTATTCCAATATATAAGTTTGCTATTGAAGAAAAAATTTCCCTGGATAGTCTTCAGAGTACAGTAACTTTCTATAATCCTTTTTTATTAGCTGTTGAGTACCGATTAGAGTTTAACCAATTAGCAAAGTGATGAAGTAGATCCAACCGATAGCCTTCGATAATGCTCGTGTTGCAATGTTTACCCACAGCGTACAAACACTGAGAGATATTTTGGGAACTCTGGGAATCGCTATGCTGTCGTGGCGTCAGGGAAAACAAAATCGCTTATAGTGAGACGGTGATAATAACAGAAACAATGGTTTAACTCGAAGGAACCTTTCTAGAGCACACGTTATTAATGTATAATGGTGTATCACATAAATTCAAAATGTTTTATCCAAGATTTCTCTTTCAATACGACAGGTTTCTCAGAAATCAAACAGGAGACGTTGCCTGTGATTCCTATCACAAAATTGATGAAGATATAAAAATTGTCAAAGCACTTGGACTGAGTCATTACAGATTTTCCATCGCATGGACTCGTATAGTACCTGACGGTCATGTTGAAACTCCGCCAAATGCTGAAGGCATAAAATTTTACAACGACACCATCAATAAGTTACTCGCCGCCGGAATAGAGCCCATGATGACTCTCTTTCACTGGGATACGCCGGCAACGTTGCAAGAAGAATTCGGAGGTTTCAATGACAGCAGAATCATCGATCCTTACGTGTATTACGCTGATATTTGTTTCAAAAACTTTGGCGACAGAGTGAAGCACTGGTTTACTTTTAACGAACCGTATACTTACTGCTGGCTAGGACATGGACTCGGTATAAGCGCGCCAGGTGTGCATCAATTGGCTACCGGTCCGTACAACTGCGGACATAACATGATCAAGGCTCATGCTGCTGCTTATCACAGGTAAATCGCAAAATAAAGGTAAATCTTCAAGTGATTTATGAAATTTAGTTTCGGGGTTCCGATGCATACCAGAATGATGATGCATGAACAAGGGAAACGCGTACCCGGTTCCCATGAGGGACTGAATTGGGCTATATTCTTTCTTAGAGGTATTTTATGCTTCATATAGAATAAGTAATATGTATCAGACAAAAATCTATAAATACTAGTTATTTCAGCTAAACTAAACCAAAGCACCCGGGGCTATGTTTGAGCAACGTGGTGTAAAATCATCTACAGCCAAGGCCATATTTTCTCAACCGAATTCCATTGAACCCTAGAATCTCGAGAAATAGTAATTGTATCCACAAGAACTTTGAATTTATAGAAAATAAAGAAAATAATAATATTATATAATAATTTTATGTCGGGATTCCTTAGGACATGAAAATTATTTCCAAGTTTTCCAAAAGGGTAAAAAAGCTGAAATACATTGGTCTCTAGACTTCACTCAGAGGAATCATATAATTCACCATAATAATGTTTTAACAGTTCAGTTTTTTTATTTGTTTACTTGTTACGATTCTCTAGATGAAAGTGATGAACAATGCACTGAGAAAGCACTGTTCCTCCATCACCTTTCTATGTAAACCTAATACACACTGAAAACATCGATAATCTATCATTCTTAGTTTCTGTGTCGTGTCGGATCCATGTAGAAACCTACACTCCACTTCCAACACATTTATTACACTGCTCAATATGTTAAAAATGTGCACGGTCAGCCTGTTTGTTCACACCCACTGTTGTTGTGTACACAACCACGCGGACTCGGCACAGGAATATCGCAGCATCGTCCATTGCCCCGCAGAGAACTAGTCACACGGTTTCGGCAAGCTTAAAATATGAAGAAAATATTTTACCCAGCAGATTATAATTCCGGATTAAACTATGCTGGGAAATTAATGTTAAACCTATGTTTGTTAATATTGTAATAAAATGATTTTTTACCGTGACAGATACATAGATATTTACGCTGCAACGCAAAGCGGTTCTATTTCCATCACACTCAATACGGAGTGGGTGGAACCTTTGAATCCAGAAGACCCAGAGGATGTCAAAGCTGCCGAGAGGTATTTGCAATCGGAATTTGGTTGGTTCGCTCACCCGATCTTCGTCAATGGAGATTATCCAGAATTACTCAAAGGTAAATTCTCTATAATCCTGCATATTTCGGTTTTCTTATTTCCAAATTGAAAAAAAAAAAAAAATAGTTTGCACCCCTACACCATGAAAGCTTTTCAACAAACTTTCAAAAATTTATAAAATATAGCCTACTTGACTGGATTCATTTTTTCAGAAATGGTGTATAACAAAACCCAAAACCAACCGAATTTCGAGCATTTGGGTTCACGTCTCCCAGAATTTAACCAAACAGAAAAAAACTACATCAAGGGAACGGCAGACTACTTTTCCATGCAAATGTATACGTCGAGATACATTGAGAATTTCGAAGCACCTGATCGGTTCGTAAGCTACATCACTGATCGTAATAACCGTCAGATGTGTGATCCTCGTTGGGTTCGTTCACCAGGTATGCATTTATCTGATTTATTTATCAGCGGGTACTCTTTGAGCAGTATCTGTGATGAGTAAACCTTGAACCCTGAAATGGCATTGTCTTGAGTCGATGTACATAATGTAGTAAATGTATAAAAGTTATCGTGAATTATTTGGATAGTTATCACTCGTAATAGTAATGTAAGCTCTGCTTCTAATCTGCGAATGTAATATACATCTCCCAACCAACTAGAACAAAAAACAAAATCTGTTTTAATAGGCGGGTCATTTGTTTCACTTCCAGATTATTTTTCGCCAGACCTTAATTGAATTTAATGTTTATCTTCTATCAGGGCTTGGTAAATATACTGATGATCTTGTATTCCTGGATATCAAGGAAGTCCCCAATAAATTTCATTATTTGCTTGGTTTGTAGGTTCCAGATGGCTCCGGGCAGTTCCATATGGCATTCGTCGTCTGCTTAAATATATTAAGATGGAATATGGAGATATGCCAATAATTATTACGGAAAATGGAATTGAAACAAATCCCGTGTACGATGATTTCAAACGGATATCGTACTTGAAAACGCACTTTAGTGAACTTCTGAAAGGTACGGGTTTTCTCATCAAGCAATTTATAAGGTCATTGCTTATTGGCATACGTTTGTACGATTATCGTACACTTTACGTATTATTTTTTACATTTATTTCTCGGCAACGTTATGATGAAATGACTTCATTCTACAACGTACTACTTTGATATAGCATGTAGAGTACCGCTAACGCAATCACTCAACCATATACAGTACAAATACAATACTAAACAGTATTAAATGTCAAGCAACCTAAAATTAGTTTCGTTCAAGACACACTTCCTAACGAACCCATCCACGAGGTTAAGTGCGGATCAACTGTATTTACTCTGAATTCACTGTGTATTTGATGAAGACCCCATCTCGCGTTTTAATTTTATTATTCCCTGTGTTAAAATTTCCAGAGAAATCGATTTTATGCTTACTCCCATTCAGTGTTATAAATAAAAATATGATACACAATACTCTATTCCCTTTCACAGCAATTCATATAGATGGCGTGAATCTCTTTGGTTACTGCCAGTGGACACTGATAGACAATTTCGAGTGGGGCCAGGGTTACTTACCCAAGTTTGGGATTCATTACGTCGATTTCGAAGACCCGGAAAGGACAAGATATGAAAAGAGATCTGCTCAGTGGTATGATGATCACAATATGCTTACCAAACTTGCTCGAAAATTATAGTAGAAATAAAAAGAATATTTAAGTTTTTTTTATTCATTTACGGTTATTCACGTCTTTTCATTTAGGTATAGAGACGTCATATCAGCAAACAAATTGGAAAAGTCCACGCGCGAAGCAATCTATTACGGCGATTTCCCGAATAGTTTCATATGGGGTACAACAACCACTGCTTATCAAGTGAGCATTGATGTTTATGTTTATATAAAGGCTATATAATAAAATATTCGTTTTTGCTCGTTGAGTCGGTTACTTTTGGTTCAAGTAACCGATGATTAATACTGTTTTAACAGTATAAATACACCAGCAAAACAGCCTGACATTGCCCTGGGCAAGACTTGAACGGAAATGCTTATATATATTTATTTACGTGTCTCAAAAGTTACTACAGTATACTTATAGGGAGTAGAAAGTTGACTTAAATCAAAAGCAGTTTTTAGGATTGTTATGGAATTCAAGCTATAACTGAAAATACTGCTAAGGGTTACTAGAGCGACCCGAAGTAGGATTTTATTCCAAAAGGACCAGTAGGGAGCCCAGGCGCATGACAAATTTCCCTTCTATTTACATTCTCATACATTTATTATGCAATATGATTAATCATACTGCATTCTGATATCCAAATAAAATAGGTTAAAGTTTTACGATGCGTCATTCTTGGATGTCGCCCGCAGTTTGCTGAAGACCGAAAATTCTATATCGAATATTTTGTCTGTTTAAGACCGATAAGCCGATAAGCCGATAAGCCGATAAGCCGATAAGCCGATATTGTACTGTTAATACTGTTTCTACTTGCAAATATTTCACAGGTTGAAGGTGGTCATAACGCTGATGGTAAAGGACCCAGTATATGGGATGAATTTGTGGACGCAGTCGATTCATCCATTGCTGACCAGTCAACCGGTGATATTGCAGCTGATAGTTACCATAACGTCGATGAAGATGTTAGGATCATAAAAGAGCTCAGGGTAAGCATAAAATAAAATTATTCTATATACCTAATACCTTCATTTCGATGCTATATCACAGTCGTTTAAATTTGCGTATTCAGGTTTCTCATTATCACTTCTCAATATCCTGGTCAAGAATCTTACCTGACGGTCTATCAAACAATATCAATGAGAAAGGCATCGCATATTACAACGAACTCATCAATGCCTTAATGCAGAATGGAATAACGCCTGTGGTTGCCTTATACCACTGGGACTTGCCAAAGGTACCAATTTTCTAAGATCTTCTTATTTTCACCCCTTCAACCTCTGCTGTCTATACTACAACTCTTGCTTCTTTGCAGCAACATTTAATAACTACTATATGTTTCCCTTTATACCCCAGTTTATCTCTTAGTTTGGAGTAGTAGTGATTTAGATGATGACAGGAACCTATTCACATATGTTCAATGTATAAATTATATCGGAATACTAATGCTAATTTTACCATTTAGGCACTGCAAGATGATGGTGGGTGGCTCAATCGAGATATAGTCTATCAATTTGAAAACTATTCCCGGATATGTTTCAACAAGTAAGATTTTAGCTAATCAAAACATTGTAAGGATAAAAAACTTGACTGGAGTCTTTAATCACGTTTACATCTCACGAAAACCATGAAAAGCAGGAAGCTTTTTTCAGGGATATATTTCCAATGACTTCAGCAAAGAACCTAACAAATAAAAAGGTTGTATGACAAAATAAAAAGCTATGGCTTCCTCAACCATGCTCTTTAAATACCAGAAATTTTGCATTGAGTCAGCTTCTCAGTCAGACTGTCAAGTCTGGTCAGGAGATTTGTTAGAAAAATATAACTTAAAAATCTGTGACCAATTTAATTTTATTGCCTCTATATATTTGAAAAGTATATATCAAACTATCGGTATAACTTCATCTTATACTAATGAATTCTTTATCCAATTGAGACTAATCATTGCGTATGTTTGTTTCCTTCCTTTAGTTTCGGAGATCGAGTGAAAATGTGGGTTTCGTTAAGCAGACCGCAAACGGAAGCACGAAAGGGCTATGACACTGGAGAACACCCTCCAAATATGATGGTTTGTGATAGGGATTTATAAATCAGTTTTAAATACTCCCTTTAGCCATCTTAATCCGTTAAATACAGATCCATTCTTTACTTTTCATGGTTTATTTTATATTTTAAGTATATATATATATAGATCCTGTAATGCCATCCAACATGCTCCAGAATTTCCTGTAGGAAGCTATTTGAAAAAAAAAATCGAATATTGATAAATAAATACTTCATTTATTCAAGTATTCTTTCAACCACCATTCTAAATATTTCAACAGGGAAATGGCACTTATGCTTATCAAGCTGCACATCACATGATACTGGCACACGCCGCAGCTTGGCATGTCTACGACAACGAATTCAGAAGTTCCCAGCATGGAAAAGTGTGATAAGTTTTTTTTGATACGTTGATGAGTCAATAGATAAACATAATTTTCTATAATTCTTTTTTATTTCGAGGTTTCTATAGCAACTGAATCCATGTGGGGTGAACCCTTTAACAGAATGAATCAGCTGGATGTCGACGCTGCTGAAAGATTCATGCAGGTTGTTTTAAAAATATTTTTTTAGTTTTTGATATTGTTATTTCTTGGCTCTGTAAATAGAATCCATTTTACAATGAGCTGAGCTATGGGGAGTAGAATGTTATAGACAATTAATATAAAACCCTACAGAGCGACTTGGGAACACTTGGTTGATTTTCTGAATTCAAGGACTTATTCTCCTAAACTCCCTTTTCATATGACGTCTTACGACTGGACGCAAAATTACATGCACAATTCCAGCTTTCTAATGTTTATGGTTTGACCTGCTATATCTATGGACATGTACATGACGTTTTTAGATTCATATTGATACATCAGCGAAATACTAATCATGTCCAACCTTTGGTTAATTTTTTACAAGCGGTTCCCTCCTGAAATTTAACAACAAAACTATGATGTCACTTCGATTGCTTCACAATATAGATAACAGTAAATATTTAAGTACTTACACATAAATCATTTATCCATTTGCAGCAAAACATTTGGTTGGTTGTTATTTGGCTATAAATTAGTCTGATTGCTAGCAAACATATAGCTCAATGATATATATGCAAAGCAATAAATCTCGGTCGTTAAGATTTTGTAATTAAATTATAATTCATGGATGGCCAGACTCGTCAAATTAAAGAGCCAGATGTTTAAAATTTGAGATTTCCACTATACAAGAAAGAAAATATTATATCAACAAAAAATAGCCTGATTTTTATACTTTCTACAATTATTATTCTACTTTCTATTGGCCTTATATAAGAGGCAAAAGAACTGGATGTGACTTTGAGGTCGAGGGTTATATATTTACATTCCAGTAATTTTTTTATATTAGCAAATATCTTATGAAGAAACTTTATTGATTTACACCAAATTTGTTTTCTACAGTGGGAAATGGGATGGTTTATGGGTCCTCTTATCAACGGCGATTACCCGCTTGTCATGAGGAAGAAGATTTATGAAAAGAGCATTGCTGAAGGAAGAACAGAATCAAGGCTTCCTAAGTTTACTGCCAAACAAAAGGAATTTGTTCAAGGTATAGTTACTTAACCACTTTTTTTTGTGCAATATAGAAGAAACCAATGGAAACCCGAACCTGCTTATTATGCCTAATAAATTTGTTTATAGTTGAGAGGTCTCCTATACACTTTTGGCCTATTAATGTGTTGTAATGTTTACAAATTAATATATAAATGTTAATTGGCCTAGACAATGCATATTATTATAAACGAAAGCCAGGTCAATGAATAATAAGTGATTACTAACACTGCTCAGGAGTATGTACACAAAGCCAGCGACTCCGACTTTTCAATTTATGATACAAATGATACCATCTTCTCTGTTTGTAATTGGCATTTTTAAGTCGGTAACTGATGACTGAATGATTATAATGTTGCCACATTAACCACAAAATTCCGGTCGTGCATTCTGCATTCTACCAATACATATCAAGAATACAATGTTGTCTTTCATAGTGAATAATATATGATAACAATGTTTGGATACAATCCTCATCAAAAATGCAATTCTGTCGTTCATAGTAAACAATATATGATAAGTGTTTAGCCAGGAGATATCAACTTTCAATCTCAAAAATCTTACAATCTCCTAAATCGAAAAGTTTTTGGAAGTGGCTTAATCATTGTTTGATTTTGGGCAGTGTTTCAAAAATTCCATCTTTTGTTTTTATACAAAAATCAAACCTTTCAATTAAAACATGTCTTAGGTGGAGACTGATATCTTTCTGATGGTATTATGTTTGAAAAATGCATATACAGGGTATATGCATGCATGCATAATTTTCATTCTTCTGTCCAGGAACGGTTGATTTTCTGGCATTGTGTCACTTCACTACTAACTATATCAGTCAAGCTGACATATATGGAAATGCCACCGCTCCGCTCATGGGTGCAGAGGATTGTCGTGATGTGCCTTCGTTGCCTTCAACGGAAGAGGAAATGTGGAACCAGTGGGCAATTGATCAAACACCTGGACGTGGAACAGCTGGACACTCTAGTGTATATGCAGATCAAGAACCAATAACAGGTTTTCTTCAAATTCTTCTTCTAAACTGCTTTATTGACTTTTTTTCAACTGTGAAACTTTTCTAGATGTTTGTCGGGAGCTTATTAAAAGGTATTACATTACAGTTGCCGATACAATATTTATACAACTGGGTTGACTGTTAGTTAGGTTGTTGCTCAACGACACAGAGGTAAGTGAAGTTCAAATGTGCAACCTCGCTGTCCGGAGACGTGCTTGCTACCACTGACCCACTCTCCCCAGCCACTTTAATGGCATGGCAATAACTACCAGATCATTCACAGAATGCAATCTTACGAGACGTCCATCAATACCTTCTTCATTCCGTTATTACATCAATAAAACCCCGAGATGCTACGAACTGCAAACAGTTAGTCAAGTGGAGGTTATCATGAAATGTTAATTATCATTTCATGAGTTTTAATACATTACTTATCAATGTCAATCTTCGACGATAATCAGAATACACATCACAGATTGCCGCAAGGATATTTATCACATAATATTCTCTGCATGGGACATAGATTGTTTGTTTAGTTAAGTAAGCATTGTGGGTTTAGGTTCAGCATGGTATATAGTTGATTCATGGTTCTAAGCCAAGGCTCACTTCTAGGTCTAGCTGCATTTGAACGTGTGTAAATATAATGGTGGTGATAGCAATATATTATCCTACAACAATTATTCTGTGCAATGAAATGTTATATTTACATCTATTACATTATTTTTTGCACAAAATAATGTTACTTACTGAAACTTTCATAATACTGATATTAAAATGTTTTCCCATCATTCAGCGAAAGCGAAAATAAAATTCTAACTTATTCTTTAACTATCTGACCTTGCATTGCAGTGATGCCACCTTCAGTGGAATCAGACTCAGATACTTATAAATCATACGACTGGTCTTGGCAAGTTGGAATTGATGATCAATATGTCGTTCCATGGGGCCTACGAGAGATTCTGTCATGGATGAAAAGTAAGAGTAGAACTACTGATACAACTATCAATACTGTTGACACCAGAGAATGTTGAGTGTTGCATAGTTGCTCCTAGGTTTTTAAAGTTTGTCGTTATGCCTTATTCACATATGGCGAAGTGAATAAATAAAGAGAGAATTCAAGCTGACATTTCGTACTTATTCCACATGACAATTTATACTTTGCAAGTGATGACCTTTGCCATATATTTTATATTTCTTGATTCTTATTTTATTGCAGATCAATATGGTGACCGTCCAATATACATCACTGCTAATGGTCTTTCAGAGCCAGTAATAAAAAAAATTACCGCTGATTGCAACCTCGAGTTAGGTGGCAATGTAGAGTAAGTTGCTTGCTTGTATAATTCTGTAAATCAAGTCGTTACATTGAGGCTGATTTTCATGTACCACAAACTGTAGTTGAATCATAAAATATGGCCCCAAGCCAAACAACTGACACCAATCATTTAGTCAACTATACCATGGTTCAAGTTTGTTCATATTTTATTGAGTCAACTAAATTACAACTACACCTTACTTAGTCTCTTATCTATGTAAATTCATCTATTATGTGCTTAAAATTGATTTCAATGGCACCACCTCCATGTAGCATCTAGGGTAGTGGTCTCCAAACTCTTTTTTTAAGCGACCCCAATTTTCCGAAAAAATCGAAATCAGAGAGTACTCCCGACCCCAACATGTGCAGATAGTTTACAGATAAAAATATTTATTATTGAATTACTTAATTACTTAATTTCCTGACAGCAAAACCACCTAGTATTACATTGATTCTGCCATGTTTTGCTGACAGGGTTGTTACTACTTACTAAAAAGACGTTTATATGGCAATATTTCTCAAAAAAAAACTGTTTCACAAATGTCACCCAACAAAACTGTTTTAGAAAATACAGCAAGCATATTTCTCTTGCTTGTGAAAAACAGGCGACCCCAGAAAAATTATTTTCCGACCCCACCTGGAGTCTCAACCCACAGTTTGGGGACCACTGATCTAGGGTATGTGCCTGTACCCTTAAAATATAAAAATATATATTTCATTGTATACTTTAGAAAATATTAGTTAGAGTTTATCGTAGTGCTGTATCAATCACACTTTCACCTCTGCAGAAAACGCGATATTGGACTCGACGATCGAGAACGAATTGAATATCATCAACTGTATGTGAGCGAGGTTCTGAAATCTATTCACATCGATCAAGTGGACGTTCGTGGCTACTTCGCTTATTCGTTGATGGATGGATTTGAGTGGACACAAGGTACTGGCTGTTATGGCTGATTGAAAGTTAAATTAACATTAAACGAGTCTCCTGTTGCATTTCTAGGCTACTCTGAGAGATTTGGCTTGTACAGAGTCGACTTTAATACCTCCAAGAGAATTGCTAAAGACTCTGCAAATTATTTTGCTGATCTCGTACGTGAAAATGCGATATCCGTCGCGAGAGATCAATGCAGCGTTGACAATGAGCGTGACAGATTCAAATATGGAAAATTTCCTGGAGGTGACTACTTTTTAACCTTATTAGATTAGTCTGTGAATGCCAATAGTGAATTCTTGAATTTTTAGACTGTTCTTAGGACATTTAGACTGTTCTTAGGCAAAATTCACTCCCCTTGCAGTATGTGTATTTCAAACTGATGTATTTGTATTTAGATTTTATATGGTCTTCTGCAACATCTGCATATCAGATTGAGGGAGCTTGGGATGCAGATGGTAAAGGGGAGAGCATTTGGGATGTTTTCTCTCATGATAATAGAATAGCAAATAATGATACGGGAGATGTTGCTTGTGACAGCTATAACAAATATAAAGTGAGTACATTGTCAAAACCTTTGACTATGTGTGTTTATTTCGAAAGAATATTGTCAGTCTGAATATCTTTCAAGGGTAAATATTAATAACATATCGTTTTTTTACCATATTAGACAGACGTTCAAATGTTGAAGAATTTATCTTTGGACCACTATCGTTTTTCTATATCATGGCCAAGAGTCATTCCCACTGGGGAGATTGCAGAAGATGGAAGTGGTGTTAATGAAGTCGGTGTACAGTACTACAGTGACTTAATCGATGAACTGTTAAACAATGGAATAACTCCTATGGTCACATTATATCACTGGGATCTGCCACAGGTAAATTATTGAAATAATATATAATGAATAAAACTGCCGAATCCTAATATTCAGTGTATAATTTAATTTATCATGTATCATTTATTTCAAGTTCCAGTGGGCCAGATAAAATGTAGTTCCAAGGCTCCTGTTCTAAATGATATGATCTGATAATATAGTACTGTTAGTAGTGAACTATACAGTCGAATCACAAACGAAGTCCTATTTATAAATGACTCACCTGTGTTGCTTTAGGGTTTGGAAGAAAAATACGGTGGCTGGCTGGATCAGTCCGGTGCTATAGTGAAGGCTTTTGCAGATTACTCCAGATTATGTTTCGAAAGGTTTGGTGACAGAGCTAAATTTTGGATCACTTTCAACGAGCCTTTCATTGTTGCATATTTAGGTGTGTTTTGGTAACACAACTCTATCATCAAATATTATGAATTATTGGACAAAATATAAAACTTTTGTAATATTTATTATTATTCATATCCTCAGGCTATGGTCAAGGATCCTTTGCACCTGGTCACAGGGACCTTGCCAAAGGACAGTATCTGGCAGGACATAGCATACTCAAAGCTCATGCAGAATCTTATCACATATACAATGATGAATTCCGTGAGGCTCAGCAAGGCCAAATCGGTATAACTCTGAACACTAATTGGGTAGAACCACAGATATCCACTGATCCAGACCATATAGCTGCAGCTGTAAGTCACTTCCATAGATACTACCATCATCCTCACTTGGTGCTTTGCAATTATTTACATATATTAAATAACAACTCATTAGGAAAGCAGTTTAGCTTTTGGATGTGGTTGGTGGGCCGACCCAATCTATCTTACTGGTAATTATCCTGATGCTATGAGATGGCAGGTAAGAAATAGTTGAAAAATTGTTGTTTTATCTTACGCAATATTTTCAAACTGAGTTTCTTATTTTTGTTTTTGCCTAAAAAAGGTCGGGAATCGAAGTGAATACTACAACATAACAGAACAACGATTACCTGAATTTAGTGAAGATGAAATGAAAAGGATTAAAGGCACTGCTGACTTTTTTGGATTGAATCATTACACCAGCAACTTTGTGACTCCTTGCAAGTACTATCCAAATGCGGGACCAACTTATGATAGTGATCAGGTATCTTCTCACTTTCCTGAGTATAGTATATCCTATAGTAAATCAATTAATTTATTTTGTATGCATATACACTATCAATATACCATATTTCTTCAAATATACGAATGTTATATTTATCACTTACATTCAAGCGTGTAGTGTGATTATTTTTACAGTCACTGCAGTGCAGTTGAGCACAAAACCTGTCTGATGCTTGCGTTGTTTTGTCTAAATTTGCCTCTCTCTCTCCAACGATGGTTAATTTAAACCCAGTTTCAATTTTCGCTCGTATCTGACTCCTTTACATAGCCTAATGGTGCTCTCCATTGTATCTATATTTATCTGTTGTCAATGACTTCCAGGAAGTTTGTGGCGAAGGTTGTGCTGAATGGCCGGATTCTGGTTCAGACTGGTTGAAAGTCGTTCCATGGGGAATACGGAAATTGCTTGTTTGGATCAAGGTTCGATTAATTTATTTTATTGCACTTATTATTTTGATATTGGAATAACCAAAAGACTCTTGTTGTAGAGAATGTATGGTGATCCTGATATCTACATCACTGAGAATGGAGTTTCTGAGAAGGATCAATATGAACTGAATGATCAATTTAGAATAGATTATTACAAAACATACATAAATGAAGTTTTGAAAGGTTGGTCCGCCCTTTGAAGTTGTATTTTTTGAATTGTGGTTATTTATACATATGTAGTGACCTTGTTTGGGGGTAGGAATAATTGGAGATAACACATCCCAAAACCCAGACAGAAACTCCGAAGACAGGTTCGACCTGACTTATTGGTTGATATATAAGTTGAATAAAGAAATATCGCTCACAGCACAAAACCAACCTCATAACTATATTACAGTGAACATGAAACCAAGCTCAATACGATAGCACAATGTAGAAGACACTCAGTAGCAGTACACAAGTACAGTTCTAATCCTTGGGAAAAGCGTGGTTTCCCACAATCAATTCATTACAGCGAAAATGAGTCTATACAATCATTTTTATATAACACGGAGTTGAGCTAAATATGAACATATAGAAATGAAAACAAACGAAACACTGTGCAAAATCACGGTCTTCACACATGTAGAAAAACATGTAAAAAATTTATAAGCATTAAAAAGTTTGAATTGAATTCGCAGTGCATTGAATATTTTTTATTTGAAATGCGATGATGTATTTGTAGCTGTTACAATCGACAACGTCAAGGTGCGTGGATACACTGCATGGTCACTTATGGATAATTTTGAGTGGGCCAGCGGATACACAGAGAGATTCGGCTTGCACTATGTCAATTTCTCGGATCCACAGAAATCAAGGACTCCGAAAGCTTCTGCTTATTTCTACAAAGACCTTGTAGAATCTAATGAGTTCTCTAGGTCTGAAACTGAGCCTTGGGAATATTTCTGGCAAAGGTACCTGGTCAATCAAAGAATGTGTTCATTTGCATTCAGCAAATCTCCAGCAACTTAATATCATTGATAATTACTTGCTTTTTGCCTAGAACCGGACTTGACAAGGAAATGTTTATGTATGATCGCTTCCAAGATGGATTTGTTTGGGGAGCAAGTTCTTCAGCTTATCAGACTGAAGGTTCTTGGAGAAGGGATGGAAAAGGTAAAATCTTCTTATGGTCTATCAGATTTTTCAAATTGGAAAGGTAATTCGGATAAACTTTAATTGTATATTTTATAGGAGAGAATATATGGGACACGTTCACCAAAATTCCTGGCCAAATACCAGTCAGTGACTCAACCAATACTACATACCAACCATACAGCATTACAGACGATTGGTCGTCACTGTCTTCTGGGAATCTTGCTTGCGATTCCTATTTCCAATACAAATATGATATACAGGTGATGTCCTTTGTATTTACTGAAATAATTATGGGTTAGTTTAACTTGGCCTGGTAATGTAGGTGATATGATATTATTGATATTATTTTTTTATGCGTTTCTAAATTAACTGATATTCTTTATCTATTTATTATTCAGTTTCTTAATGGACTGAGCGTTCGATACTACAAGTTTTCTTTGTCCTGGTCACGGATTTTCCCGGGCGGTGACCCAGCTGGTTCATTTAGTGCAAAGGCAGTCGAACATTACAATGATCTAATCAATACATTGATCAGTCAAGGGATCCAACCTGTTGTGACTCTATACCACTTTGATCTCCCACAATCACTGCAAAATATTGGAGGTAGTTACTGTTACTTGTACTGTTACTGTTCAATATGCTTTCATAAAACTTTCTCTAATGTTGGGCTGTACCATTTACAGGATGGAAAAATTCAAACATGGCAAGCATGTTTCAGAAATATGCTGAGTTTTGCTTCCAAACGTTCGGTGATCGTGTGAAGACATGGGTTACGATCCATGACCCTTATTCTATTGCCTGGAAAGGTCATGGATCAGGAGTTCATGCCCCAGGTATCATGAACATTGAAATTGAAACTAGTTATGCCCCACTAATAATCATTAAATGCACCTAACTGGTTTATCCACTGAATTGCGATATGGAATTTATCTCTGGTATGAGTATAGACATCCTCATTTACTAGCTCCTATTACATGAATCTTGAGCTTCATTATAATAAGGATTTAATACTCTGCAAATCAGAATTAAGATATTTTCCTTACATTGACATGTTTAGGACACAAAATGCCTCCCATTCAGTATTGAATTAAAATTGAAAATGAATTCATGATAAATTTCATCAGGTACAACACTTGGAGAATACCTTGTTGGAAAGAATCTTCTTCTGGCTCACGCATCAGCTTGGCATACATATAATGATGAGTTCCGCGCTTCACAGGGTGGAAAGGTAAGTTGCAGTATATAAATTGGTATGTTTATTTAGTATAAATTATTATAACTAGTATGAGTATTACCTCAGTGATATAACAAAAAATTATGTGCAATATAGGTATCCATTGCTCTCTCCTCTAACTGGTATGAACCATTGAATTCTGAGTTGAGTAGTCCTGAAGACATTCAAGCAACACTTAGAGCCTTTGAGTTCAGACTTGGCTGGTTTGCGAATCCAATCTTTGTCAATGGGAATTATCCTCAACTTATGATTGATCAGGTGGAAGCAGAAAATGGAAGTTTACCAGTGTTAACTCCTTCAGAAATTTCATCAATTAACGGTATGCACAATGCTTGAATTACATTATTAACAAAATCACTTCAATATGTACCTGATCACAAAAGTTCTTTTTAAATTACTGAATTATTTTTTATTACCTTGGCATGATCACTCCTCCTTCCTCAAGATAAGTATAGCATCCTTTACATAGGAATCTGGCCATTTATGTCTATGTTGAGCAAACTTAATGCTGATTTTTCCAATCAATTAACTGAACTTTTGATGCTTTGAGCAAAATTATTTTAAACTATAGTCTACTGCGTGGCATTCAAGCTTTCATACGGTAAAGCAGTTATGACTAAATTATTTTTTTTGGCTTCTTTTTAGGCACTGCTGATTTTTTCATGCTGATCCCCGGTACAACCTATCTTGTGCAAAATGACCTGTCTGCAGACACAAGCAATGATTACTTTGATAATAAAGTAAGTTGAGATTCATTAAAAAATAAATATCATCCTTGTGAAGATTTTTTCCCCTAGACACACTCCGAACTAATGCAAATGTTTTATCATCGGCTTACAGTTATCAATTTTTTTTTTCAGGATGTTGTAGAGTCACAAGATGAGAAGTGGATTGCAAATTTTCCTAATTGTGTTATCAATACTCCTGTTCCTTGGTCAATCAGAAGACTACTTTATGCAGTTGCAGCAAAATACGGCGAAAATATAAAAATAATCATTTCAGACGAAGGGTATGCAATGAGAGATGATATCCAGCCATTTAATGACTATGAGAGAGCCGATTATCATAAATCATATATTAATGAAGTTTTAAAAGGTTAGTGGTATTTATTTCATTCAGTAAATGTACTATGGTGGTAGTTTTTAATGAACTGATACTAAATACATGCTGTCCTGAAAGTCAAATACACACAAGTATAAGTGCTTTCGATCACCGCCAAACTTTGCTAATATTCGATGAAAATCTGTAAAGAAAATTAGCCATCAATGTGTATAGTGATTTTTGGAGTTAGTCTAACTGAAATTCTCATTTACAGCTAAGCTCTTGGATGGGGTGAATGTAGCCGGTTACTTTGCTCCACTCATGGACTCTTTCGAATGGGATAAAGGATTTAGCACTAGATCTGGACTTCATCATGTTGCCTTTTCCCACCAATACAAGTAAATTAATATTCTCATACTTTACAGAATATAAATTCTAGTATAGCATGTTAAGCTATAAATTTATTCTAGACAACGCACACCAAAGACCTCGGCTGGAGTATACAGTAATTTAGTGCAGGATAATGGATTCCCTGCGAATACAGATGACTCCTGGAAATATGGTGCCTTCGCGGAAAATTTCATGTGGGGTGTTTCTGATGCTGCGTATTCGGTGAGTATCACTTTATATCATTAATAAAAAGAACATAAATTATCTACGAATACACATTGTGAAATTAAAATCTTAATTGAGTAAGAATATTAGGATTTTATTTATACAATATATATGTGGCATTATATATGAAAGAATTTCAAAAAGAAATTTTGGCATTAAATCATATTAAAACAGACATGAACAACATGCAGCTTGCTTGCTTGCTGTTGGAATCAAACCTTTTGGGCTAACTGGTGCAGCCTTACGATTGTGAATTTAATATCATGTGAATGCTGATTACTTTCCAAAATCCAAGCTTATAAGAATTTTTTCATTGTCCGTATGTCTATGGACAGCTGTTTCCATGCATGCTTACTTGTGAATGATTTTCCTTCAACTGTCAAACATGAAAATAGCATCTTCAGTAAAATATACAATATGATACTATCTTGTAGTTCCCGATAACTAACCTGAACTCCAACTTAGCCATGCATTCGCATGTACAAATTCTATGATTTCGAATACGTTTACTTGTAAGCAGTTGAATTGTTCCAGACTTCAAATTATAATTTTATTACAATGTCATGTTTGAATTTGCAAGGTCGAAGGTTCGTATGCTGCTGATGGCAAAGGTTTGAGTATATGGGACAAGTGGACTAATGATTCGGAAGCAAATGGTAAAATAGCAGCAGATATTTATGCCCTACCTCCTGATGAGTTTGCAGCATTACTCAACAACACTGGAATCACGCATTACCGTGTATCTATTGCTTGGACGAGGTATGTCCTTGTTATATCTACTAGATACACAAGTATGGACAAGGGACACTAATCTCTTATATTGATCCAAGATACTAACTTTTTTACCAGCCTGGTCAATTTTTTCTGAATCTTGCTTGGATGTCTGGTTATATTGCTTCATTGTAGCTATATAATTTAAACATTGTCATGGATATTTTCAATATCTGTGTTATAAAATAGCAATGATTCATTAGGAAGAGTTGTGAAAATTGCAAACAATATATATTAATAATAGACACTGAAATTAATAAATTTATAATTTGAAAAAAATATTAATAACACAAATATAAGATAATCCTATTCATTTCAGGATCTTCCCCGATGGCAGTGGTGCCACAAATAGCGCTGGCATTGATCATTATAAAAATTTATTCATGGCTCTTCAAGGCATAGGAATATCAGTAGTGGCAGATCTCTATCACCATGACCTCCCAGCATCGCTGCAAGATGCATATGGTGGCTGGACCGATGATACTATCATAGATGACTTCAATAATTATGCCAGTGTTGCTTTTCAAGAATTTGGACCATATGTGTCTCATTGGATTACAATTGCCAATCCTACTGATGAGGTAACTAGCGGTTATCATTTTTTTTCTTTACTATTTTCTTTTTGGGCTCTATCTTCTATCCCCTCTTCTAGGTGAACGATGGATATGTCATTGGTAATTGGCCACCTGGACTGAAAAACACTACGCTTGCATTGAAGGCTGCTCATAACATGTTGAGAGCACACTCTGCCGTATATAAAACATTCAAATCTACGTGAGTTTGATCTGTCCTTCCACAGGAATGCTAATACAACCTATATAATAGTAGTATTCCACACCCACAGTAAGACTAATTCATATATTCCAGTACTTTTAATGACACTGCCAAAATAAGCATGTCTATTTTGGCTGACTGGGCTGAACCAAACAATCCTGCTGTCCAAGCTGATTATGATGCCAGGGATTCACATCTGGAGAAAAAAATTGGATTTTGGATCAATCCCCTCGTGTCCGGTGACTATTCTGATGCGGTGAAAGCTTTGTACGGCGATGCCTTGCCGACCTTCACTCAAAATGAAATGGTTGAAATTCGAGGCTCATATGATTTTCTTGGAGTTGAACATTATTCAACTTGGCTGGTATGTATCTATGGTCTGGGACAGTCTAGAAATTAGATAGAACAAAACTTTATTGCCAGCTGAGGGTTTTGGGAACTAGGGGAACCTTGAGGTCCGTGAGGCTGAGATTGGGTATGTAGAGAGTGGTAGATGCGAACGTAAATTGGATAGTGCCATATCCCCCCCCCCCCTATTCCTATCACTAACGAAAGTTTGAATATTGATATTTCATTTGATGCATTTAGGGATACTGAAAGAGTTAGAAAATATTTATGCAGTTTCACCTTCGGCTGATTCGGCATTCAGTACCTTATTATCAAAAAAACAGCTGATGTTGAATGCAGATGATGCTACATTGTTAGAAGCTAAAGAGAGCTAAAATTGACTTGAGCAGCATTATTTACTAAGACATAATAGGTAAAGGAAATTAATCTTATGTATATATCGTATATTAATACTATTTAACAGGTCTCGACCGGTTTTGTAAGACATGACATGAATCTATTGAGCACAGCATCGGAGGTCATACAAGTCAGCCCGAGTGGAATAAGAAAATCCTTGTCGTGGTTGAAGAATCGCTATGGTGATATAGATACCATTATTACTGCTAATGGCTTACCTGATCAATCAGATGCAGAAATAAATGGAAGTTACTTGCAACAGTTCAGATCAAACTACATAAATGAAGCACTGAAAGGTAACATAATGCAATAGAATTATTAGTTTATTCAATGCATATCTATGAACTGGTGGTGTATGAACTGGAATTTCGCAATGTCCAAATATGTTGGTAGATAAAACTTGCAGGCATTCAAATCTCAGCAGCAGAGATTTTGCAATAGTCCCCCTTCAGAGGTATAAAAGAATGTACAATCATGTGTAATCATCTAGTATATAATGTAGCATGCAAAATGTTTATGTACCATTCATTACATCACATGTTGTTGTAGAGATTTCTAGAGCATCATATTAGTGGGATTTGAACCCATCGTCTCGAAACAACTCCTTCTTGACCAAATTTTTTTTATTTCAAACGTTTCCTATATACTGTTGCGCAATATTTTACCTATTGCAATGGCAGTACTAGATGTACTACTGCTTGGAGGGTAGTATTTTCCAAATATGAAAATGTTTTTGCCTTACTGTTCTAATTCTTTATTATCGTTTTATTTCCAGCATATATTGACGATGGTGTTCGCATAAATGGTTATTTTGCACGATCACTTTTTGATGGATTTGAATGGGGATTAGGATACGATGCTCGGTAAGAACTCTGCAACCATATTTATTAACCGATTAAGATTTGTTTTGAAAATCTTATTTTTTTAGATTTTTGTCTGTATTTATCCTTTCCTATACTCAAGTATGTATAGTAGGTAGTAACAGGAGATCATTTTACTCAGATATGGCATGTACCATGTGGATTTCAATGATGTGGCACGAACAAGAACACCAAAATCCCATTTCACAGCTTATCAAACCATTATAAAAGACAATGGATTCCCCAGCGAAGTATCTCTTCCCTTCACTGGTCTTGAACCGTCTCAGATAGTATGGCAGGACCCAGTCACTGGGACCAGCATGAGTGCTGTTAAAGCTGCACTACCTGCTTCATCAGTACCTTCACAAGCTAGTGTATCAGTGTGGCAGGTAAATATATTAGCTATTTCTATACATAGACAACTGTGTCATGCATGCTGCTGAATTACATTGTGTAAATAGGAAGATTCCTAATCATATACGGCTAGAACATTTTGAGAACAAACTAATATATAAGCAAAATTTCGAGTCATGTGATGTAGGGAGACAACCGATGTAATATCAGATGTACATTTCTGTTACAGGACTTTAGTTCAGCACCTACTCGTGAAGTCAACGAATTTTTGTATGATGTCTTCCCTGATGATTTCAAATGGAGTACATCCACTTCTGCTTATCAGGTACATCATACAGGCAGTAACAGCATATCTACTGATTGTAGAAATCGATTTTAATATCAGAGCCCTGCTGCGGAACGAACAAGAACTTGCCATTAAAATTATTCTTACATCTTTTTCTGTATCCAGATTGAAGGGGGATGGAATTCTGATGGCAAAGGGCCTAGCATATGGGATACATTTTCGCATCTCGACAACACCATCGCCAATAATGACACTGGAGATGTTGCGTGTGACAGCTATCATAAGGTTTGATTTTTTTTTGGTCATTTTCCCTCCATTCTTCCTGCTATTTAGTGATGTGCATAAGATGTTCAAGTGCTGATGAGGTTACTATGTTTTTTTTTCTATGATGACAGGTGGATGATGATATAAACATGGTACAAATGTTGGGAGTAAATCAATACAGATTCTCTCTGTCATGGGCTCGAATATTCCCAGATGGTGGGGTCGGTGTTGCTGGAGTAAATCAACCTGGAGTTGATTATTACAATAAGCTCATTGATGGTCTCCTCGAGGTTGGCATTGAACCGGTTGTCACTCTTTATCACTGGGATCTACCTCAGGTAAGGAAACTTGTCAAGTTCATGTAGAGGAAGAATTGATTGTAACACACTGAAATTATATTCAATTTTGAAATTGCACTATGTGATTTATAATATGCAATATGATATATGAATATGACACTGATTTTTTCAGGCACTGGAAGATATTGGTGGCCTGAAAGTAGAACAATTTGTCGACTATTTCAACAGTTATGCTGATTTCTGCTTCAAGACTTTTGGAAACAGAGTGAAATTTTGGATAACTTTCAACGAACCATATGTCATTAGTTGGCTAGGGTAAATTATTTCCTCATACTTCTTCAAATTCAGTTCAGTCCAGATTCAATAATTTTTTTTTATTTGATGTAGATATGGAATTGGTGTTTTTGCTCCTGGCGATAGCTCTGCTCCTGGTAAAACTCCCTATATTGTTGCTCACAACCTGCTTAAAGCCCACGCTAAAGCTTATCACACGTATGATGACAATTACAGAGGCTCTCAAGGTGGTAGGGTTGGTATGACAATGAGTACTGAGTGGGCGGAACCCAAGGATCATCAAAATCCAAATGACATCGCTGCTGCAGATAGATTCATACAGGTTTCAGTAACCGTTTCGTTATTTACCTTTTCTGAATCATATGCTTACTTTAGTTCTTGTGTTTTCTATCCCTCTATCTATTTCTATTCTAGTCTATCCTTGGTTGGTTCGCTCATCCAATTTTCAAAAATGGTGACTATCCAGATGTTCTTAAATGGCAAGTGGGCAACAAAAGTGCACTAGCAGGTATATTCTTGGATAATATTTGTTAATAATAATAATAATAATAATAATAATAATAATAATAATATTTATGTTATGTATTGTGCTCGAGAAGTTATGTGCTTCAATTTTCAGTTTACTTCCATGTAAAATAACCACAGGTTATTATCAACTTACTACAATTACGTTATTCCCAGTTAGTTAGAAGTCGATTTTGAAGTAAGGCTGTCATAATAATGCCATTTTTATTTTCTTAGAAATGAAAAATTATAAAAACCATTTTTTATGTGTATACAAGTACAGACAGAGATATAAGTTGACATTCAGTTGAATTCATCAATTTTAATGGAAGTTTTTGTACTATCCTTGCAGGATTAGGCGAATCAAGATTACCAGAATTTACTGAAGAGGAAAAACAAACGATTGTCGGGACAGCTGATTTCTTCGCTATCAATGGATACACCACCAGGATCGTCAACTATACTCTCAAGCGACTCGGACCTCCATTTAATTATGAAAATGATAGGGATGCAGATGCGGTATAATACCTTAATAACTTTTTGTTATCAGTATTGACATTGAAATTATCATTCTGGGATTGTGTTCATGTTGTCTAACGCTATTTCATATGTACATCATTGATCACATAGGTTCCTGTTACTGGTGCTACACAAGCTGTCCCAAGTTGGCTCCAAGTTGTTCCTTGGGGTATGAGAAGGTTGCTCAACTGGATAGACAGAGAGTACAACCATCCTGCAATATATATAACTGAAAATGGTGTCGGTACAGATGTTATGGAGACTGATGATTATTCGAGGATCATGTACTATAAGACTTACATAAATGAGGCACTCAAAGGTATGTGCTAATATAATATTGTAATATATGAATTGTGCAATATGCAGTATGGAGGTGAAGTCCAACATACATGTGAGAATCTCTCCCATGCCTATATATTTTTTCCTCATTAAATCAAACCCTGATTGTGGCATTGCTGTACGAAAACCAGGAAAATGGGAAACAATTCCTAATTGCAATAAAATAAAGATTGCAATTCCTAATTGTAATCTTCACAATCCTTCAAGGCCTTTACCTCTAGAGATATTTTCCACATAATATTTCATTGTTTTATATGCTTATATTCTATAAACTTTCCTTCTCATTTCTCATGAAATTTCTCTGGGGCACGTACAGTCAATTTCCTGAGTGGACTGATGCTCCTCTCTGGTTTCAACAAAATCTTTTCAAATCCTGAAAGAGATACACCCTCCAACTTTCCCCCATTCAACATTTAGGATAATCACATAGAATATTAATAATACTAACAAGCAGGCGAATATACTCGAATGTAGTATATCAGAATTAATTTGCAAATCATAATTCTAGCATTGAGGTTAGATGGCGTGGACTTGCGTGGATACACTGCTTGGTCACTGATGGATAATTTTGAGTGGGATTCAGGTTATGGACCTAAATTTGGCCTATTTAGTGTCGACTTCAGTCATCCGATGCGACCTAGGACACCAAAGCGCTCTGCTTATTATTATAGGTGAGTGAGTGGAATTTGATTGGCAGGCTGAATTCATTTGTCTAACCTTAATATATTATACTTCTTCTTAGCGAAATTATTGAAAATAATGGATTCCCTATGCTAGAAAGAGATCGGCCACTTGTAGGAAAATTTCCAGATGGTTTCATTTGGTCTGTTGCAACTTCATCCTATCAGGTGAGATGTTGAAAAAATTGGTTTATTTTGTATGTAAGAAATTTCTCGATATATCTTAATACAATTATTACAATATTCACAGTCATGGGTGTCTACTTGGGGGTTGTTGCCCCACTCTGAATCATAAGCCATATAGCTACTTTATTGTTCATTCATATTTGCAGATAGTTAGTACTTGACTGGAAATTTAACTGTTCCTTTTTCGGTTTGATTAATGCTAAATTACAATTTAATTTCTTGCACATTCAAAAAACAAGGTGTAATTTCTAAAATATAAGTGTATTCTTCAAACTTGACTGAAATTTCGTTTTTCATTATGTCTGTAATTTAAAATTTGCATTTAGATTGAAGGTGCTTGGACAGACGATGGTAAGGGATACAGTATTTGGGATAAGACATCACACCAACCTGGATTAGTAGTAAATGATGATACTGGTGATGTGGCATGTGACAGTTACCATAAAATAAAAGAAGACGTTGCAATTATAAAGGGTCTCGGAGTTTCCTATTACAGGTATAGATTCAATTAATTCACCAACAAGGTCTTGTTGCCTTGGTAAGTTTATCTGTCTGTCCTCAATGCACGTCCACAGGACCATCGATGGCATTAACAAGCTCAGGGACCGGTGCTTCAAATTATTTCTTTAATCTTAGTATGGGGAATTAGGCTCAGAATTACAATAAATTCAGATGGGACAGTTGTTTGTTATTCTGTTATTGATAGTCAAATCATAAGTGACTGGTTGTGCTACATCATGACATGCTCATGACCTTTTTTTCTATGCTATCAGTAGACGGATAATAATTATTCTCTGATTTTAGATTCAGCTTATCATGGCCCAGGATCCTTCCGACCGGAAAGTATGTGACAGATGATGATATCAATTGGAAAGGAGTGGAATATTATAATAACTTCCTTGATGAACTACTAAAAGAGGGCATTAAGCCTATGATCACACTGAATCACTGGGATCTTCCTTTGACTCTACAGGTAATGCAGTAACGGGGGTTAAACTTGTAAAATTATCGGTTTTCACCACTGATACGTGTAATAAAAATTAGTTTTTGGTCTTCATACTAATAAGTTCCCACTGGTTCTAAATCTAAGAAAATTCATTTGAATTATGTGTGTNAAGAGATACACCCTCCAACTTTCCCCCATTCAACATTTATTATATTCAACAATCACATAGAATATTAATAATACTAACAAGCAGGCGAATATTCAACATTTAGGATAATCACATAGAATATTAATAATACTAACAAGCAGGCGAATATACTCGAATGTAGTATATCAGAATTAATTTGCAAATCATAATTCTAGCATTGAGGTTAGATGGCGTGGACTTGCGTGGATACACTGCTTGGTCACTGATGGATAATTTTGAGTGGGATTCAGGTTATGGACCTAAATTTGGCCTATTTAGTGTCGACTTCAGTCATCCGATGCGACCTAGGACACCAAAGCGCTCTGCTTATTATTATAGGTGAGTGAGTGGAATTTGATTGGCAGGCTGAATTCATTTGTCTAACCTTAATATATTATACTTCTTCTTAGCGAAATTATTGAAAATAATGGATTCCCTATGCTAGAAAGAGATCGGCCACTTGTAGGAAAATTTCCAGATGGTTTCATTTGGTCTGTTGCAACTTCATCCTATCAGGTGAGATGTTGAAAAAATTGGTTTATTTTGTATGTAAGAAATTTCTCGATATATCTTAATACAATTATTACAATATTCACAGTCATGGGTGTCTACTTGGGGGTTGTTGCCCCACTCTGAATCATAAGCCATATAGCTACTTTATTGTTCATTCATATTTGCAGATAGTTAGTACTTGACTGGAAATTTAACTGTTCCTTTTTCGGTTTGATTAATGCTAAATTACAATTTAATTTCTTGCACATTCAAAAAACAAGGTGTAATTTCTAAAATATAAGTGTATTCTTCAAACTTGACTGAAATTTCGTTTTTCATTATGTCTGTAATTTAAAATTTGCATTTAGATTGAAGGTGCTTGGACAGACGATGGTAAGGGATACAGTATTTGGGATAAGACATCACACCAACCTGGATTAGTAGTAAATGATGATACTGGTGATGTGGCATGTGACAGTTACCATAAAATAAAAGAAGACGTTGCAATTATAAAGGGTCTCGGAGTTTCCTATTACAGGTATAGATTCAATTAATTCACCAACAAGGTCTTGTTGCCTTGGTAAGTTTATCTGTCTGTCCTCAATGCACGTCCACAGGACCATCGATGGCATTAACAAGCTCAGGGACCGGTGCTTCAAATTATTTCTTTAATCTTAGTATGGGGAATTAGGCTCAGAATTACAATAAATTCAGATGGGACAGTTGTTTGTTATTCTGTTATTGATAGTCAAATCATAAGTGACTGGTTGTGCTACATCATGACATGCTCATGACCTTTTTTTCTATGCTATCAGTAGACGGATAATAATTATTCTCTGATTTTAGATTCAGCTTATCATGGCCCAGGATCCTTCCGACCGGAAAGTATGTGACAGATGATGATATCAATTGGAAAGGAGTGGAATATTATAATAACTTCCTTGATGAACTACTAAAAGAGGGCATTAAGCCTATGATCACACTGAATCACTGGGATCTTCCTTTGACTCTACAGGTAATGCAGTAACGGGGGTTAAACTTGTAAAATTATCGGTTTTCACCACTGATACGTGTAATAAAAATTAGTTTTTGGTCTTCATACTAATAAGTTCCCACTGGTTCTAAATCTAAGAAAATTCATTTGAATTATGTGTGTCAACTCTTGTTTGCAGGATGAATTCGGTGGATGGGTTTCACGTGAAGTCGTGGGTTGGTTTGGCAACTATTCAAGAATTTGTTTCCGTGAATTTGGAGACAGAGTGGACTATTGGATTACCCATAATGAACCATGGGTTATTGCATGTAAATATATCTCTATACAAAACTTTATCACCTTTAATTATTAACACAATTATGGATTAACTGATTATATTGATCTGTAATATCACTCCCAAATGTTTTCTATATTTACTCTAACAGTAAATAACTTTGAATCATTATATTTTACTCAGTGCTGGGATATGGATATGCAACGAAAGCACCAAATATAGTTGGCAGAGGTGTAGATGAGTATCTGGCAGGACATTATCTACTGCTCTCACACGCAGAAGCATACAGGTTGCCTATGTTAAATGTATTACGTGGATAATGATTGAATGTCATGATTCGCACCCGTTCTCGCGAATCGGTTACTGAAATTACAAAATTTTGCAGAATCAGTTCCCGAATTGTTTTGAAATTAAAGTTTTTCTCTATCCATCGTGTTGACATAAAAATATAGGGATGTAATGTATGAGAGAAGCAGAATCACACCACTCGTTGTATTAAGCGATTCAATGTTTTAAATTCTGCTTGAACCCCAATCCAATTTTACTGGCTCATTTTATTTGGAATTGATTTAAAGATTACAGAAAGTATATATAAAACCTAAAAACATTTAGGACTTATAATGACACTGTTATATAGCTGTTGTTTTCATTCAGAATCTATCATGATGAATTTGCTGACCAAGGTGGACAAATAGGAATCACTCTGAACAGTGATTGGTATGAAGCACGTAGTGAATACAGTGAAATTGATTATGATGCAGGCGTAAGGAATCTTGATTTCAACCTTGGATGGTTTGCTCATCCTGTATATGTAAATGGAGACTATCCAGAATCTATGAAGGTGATCTTAATATTTCCTTCTTGTTTATCACCATATTTCAACGATCATAGTATCTGTAACTATAATGAAGTGTTTTTCAAGGTCATGAGAAAAAACGTGACAAAAAACATGTTTGTCTACAACATTTATGTAACATAGATTACATACAAGTATATATATATAGCTCCATATGGCTAATTTATAAGGAAACATCTCGAATTTTTTCTAATTATTATGGATGTAAGTCATTCAACAACTAAAAATATCTTTTAATGAAAAATATCTTTGTCTATTGTGGATGCTCATTAGCTATTTTGTACTTTCTGTGGTGATCCATGATAATGATGACAATAATAGGATGATGCTGTACAATGTCTATGATAAGAATATGATGGGCCATTGAGGGCAATTATCACGAACAGGGCTTTGATAGCACAGTTCATTTTTTTGCGCCTAGAACTAAAATCGTGGATACTTAATGCGTGGATACAGATTTCTGTAAATTCATTCTGATATCTAAGAATGTTTCCTTATTTCAAACAGACCTATATTGGGGCACGTAGCCTGGCACAAGGATTGAGTCAATCTCGCTTGCCAGTATTCACAGAAGAAGAGAAGCAAAAGTTGGCGAAATCTTCTGACTTCTTTGGCCTTAACTCTTACACAACGAATTTGATATACAACTCTTTTACGAGCAACGTCAGCATTTCTTACTTTGGAGCTGATACAGAATCCCGTGATGATTATGATATCACATGGCCACAGGCAGAATCTTTCTGGCTTCAAGAGGTCTGTTTTGTTTATTCATTTTTGCAAACTGTTCCGTTATACATTAACAGTAAGAGTGATAAGATGAGAATTAAGAACGATCAATTACGTCTTATACAGGTACCTTGGGGTATAAGGAGATTGCTGAACTTTATCAGCGATAATTATGGCAATAAGTCAATATTGATAACAGAGAATGGATTGTCTGAAGCTGGTTCATCTGCAGATTTGAATGATTGGTGGCGTAAGGAATTCTACACGCGATATATTAATGAAGTTTTGAAAGGTATATCATTTTCTACAGTCCAATAGTATTTGTTCATTTGGTAACAACTATTTTAAACATTCGACGGAGTTTCCCTCAGTAATGTCACACTTTGGTAATGGTAAAAAAATTGCCACTGTTCATTGTGAACTAAGAAATTGGGCCTTCCATTAACAGCCATTAATCTGGATGGAGTCGATGTCATTGGCTACACAGCATGGTCTCTGATGGATAACTTCGAATGGGAAATGGGCTATCATGAACGATTCGGAATACACTGGATCAATTTCACTGACCCTGAACTAAAGAGAGTGCCGAAAGCTTCTGCGAATTGCCTCACGGAGCTCTTTGCTCTAAATGAATTTCCCGCCGAGGGATTGACTCAATGTGCACGAAATGTCCCACTGCCAACTACAACTGTCAGTGCTGTGACGACCACTGATACGGAAGGTATTTAATGTCACTGAAATTAGGAACATATTGCTAATATTCTATGAATTACAGGTAAAAATATACCTAGATATAGATAGATTTCAATTGAATAATAGTGGAATGGGAAAACTCTATAGAAATGCTATAGAAAAATTTCATGATTACATTTAGCACAATTTCCAGCTCAAGAACGAAGGGTTGATTGTTATATTTCAAAATACACATGATACTAGTATATAAGGAAACTATCAGTCCATGGATATTTTTTCCTTCATTTTTATCTGTCCGGTGTATGAACTCATCATGTGATCCTTGTTAGCCTAAGTGCAATAGTTGCAGAGCAAACCACTTCGTCGTCCGTATCTTATGGACCAGCCACACTTTATCTGTGATGTACCTCATTTTATGATTTACCTTGCTTTTCTATATATTTTGGCTTCCGAAGCTCTCTTCTAGGAAATACACAACACTATACTAACACAAAATACTAAATACTAACCTTTTAATGGTGTTGATGCATATTTATCAAATTAAATACAAAACTAACAAAGCTAACAAAACGAAATAAAAGTATTTCTAATGTGCTTTGTCCTATAATAAATCCCAGAGAATTTTTAGGGTAATACATCTAGAATTCTAGGTAATACCAGCAGGAAATAAAATATATTGAAAAAGGCCACTAAAAAAAAACGTGGTTGTATAGATATAGCTTATCTACTGAACCCACTTTTTAGCTTCGAAATTGTCGAAAATGATTATTATTGAAAATTGACTACACAGAATATAGAAAAAGGTGTATTCTATCTTTCATCAAACTTTTGCTATAAGCCCACATCCGCTTAAAAAGAAGGAATGCATTGCGGAACTTGTGAGGATTTAATGTCACAGTATAGCTTGTATAGTAGTCTAGTGCCGGGCCTTAGCAAGTTATGATTGTGCCAAAGAAAGAACCCGAATTTGAAAATCCCGCCTAGAATTTAATTCACTAACTGTTTAATAACTGTTGCTCAAACTATTATGAAGCAATAATGTATTATCAATTATTTTTGTAGTCAATCTACAGTATATAATATATTTTACCCTACATGGTGCTATCCCCCCCCCCCCCCACCCCCCCTTTGTCCTGGATTTTAAATACAAAAAGAGAAAAAATTTTGTACGCGNCGTTCGTCCGAGATTTGAAATCACAAAGTGCCTTTTTAACTGCTCTAAAGTGTAAAATAGCAGTCTGAAGTATTTTCCAAAGTTACAATGTTTACTTTATCAAAAAATGCTGAAATAGGCGTCCACATCCGTATATCCATCTAAGATAAAGAGATCCCCAACAGTAAAGCAATATGCCAGGGAGTTGCAGCCTAATTGAATGTAAATGCCGTGATTATTAGTTAAATATTAATAGTTAATCATGCTGATGTGTTGGATAGAATTTTTCTTCGATACAAATTTCAGGATTTGTTGCATAATGCTTGTTATTTTCAGGGACAGGAGAAACAACCAAACCTCCTGTGGTAATAACAACTCGAACGACCAAAAAACCATCCACAGTCGTAGCAGGTAAATATTTCCTTGGATGATTGAACCAACCTACTCAATATTGGTCGAAATGGGATTTAAGAATTAGAAGTACACTTGGAGGGTAGAGAGGGTAGACACTATAATCCGTCCTTTTCATTTCAATATGGTAAATTTCTTGGCCATTTGAATCCCCAATTCCCACCCGTGATTATAATATATAGCAGTATCTTGGAAGATATAGCTTTAAAGTTATTAGATATGCACTTGGGCATAATTCAAATAATATTAATGTTTTTTCTTCATTTCTTTTTCAGTTGCTAATAGTGGACCATATTTTCTCGGCGAGTACCTAACAATCAATGATGCCGAAGTGGCGCTGAATGCTTTATTCGGACTGACGCTAGCATTTTTCCTCACTACCATTATATCAGGTAAAATTGTACTTTCAAATTAGCTATGCAAAATGTAGAACTTCTAATAATATACTGTGCTGTATAGTAACTTCTTAAAGCATAGAAATATTACGTGATAAGCAAAGGTGGTAATGGGAATATATATGAGTCAAAAGACCTCTCGGATTCAAATTGACTAGGAACTCATTATATTTCCAGCTTGGGGACTCGAGTTAACGAAGAGCGCTATAGGGGGAAGGTTTAAACAGGTAATAGGGGCGTATTTGTACTATGCATAACCCCCAAAAAAATTGAATCAGTTGTTGCTTATTTAGATCAAACGATATATATAGTTGTATTGTTCATGTAATGCAACTTTTCTCTGTGAAATTCATAGCTTCTATTACAAATCGACAGGTTTATTCCTGTGGAGAATGTACGTGAGTGCAACTTCTGCTGCTGCTAAGGCAGTTCCAAATGGTATCGGATTATCTACTATGGAAAACGCATACACCACAGAGAAAGTAACCGAAAAAGACAAATCCACAAACCCCTATGAAGCAGTTTCTTCCTTATAAAAATACGGTAATATCTTTTCTTTTAAAAAATCATCACTTTCTTACGTTTTTCTATGAGTTTTGTTTTTGACAAACCAAACGCTGTATTCTGCTAATGGCACCAGCCATTCAAACAAGACCTAGAGATTCTGTTCCTTTTATTAAATCCGTTTTATGATGCAGCGTTCAAGTAACGTAGTTACTGCTTCACCCATATTAATCTAGCTAATTTGATATTCCTTTACTCTCAAAATTGAGTTTTCTCGCGCCTATATATATAAATACCGTATTCAAGTTTCGAGTTTAATCACACAATCAGCACTTTTCAAATCGACTTTTTAATTATTTAAACTTCTTCAATCAAGGTGTCTATCACGATAATTCAATTGATTCTCAAGGAAGATAATTAGAAATTTACAATAAAGAAATATTGTATTTCATAAAAAAATAGATTCAGATTTTGAAATTTAAGTTGCAAAAGTTCCCTGACTTGCCCAGGAAAGGAACAGCTGAAATTTGAGTGATCTGATAGCGTATTTAGCAATAGGGTTATATCGTAGAGTTTGGGTGCGTAGTGTGGGTGTGACCACAATGGCAACGGGCGAAAATACGTTGAGAAATGGCGACGTTGTATCCAGACAAAAAATAGACGAATAAACTTCCGCTTATTATCTGTCGCATTCACTCCAGTATCGCAATTCGCAATAGAAATATATTTCATGGTTTTTTTCAACTCAATCCCTTTATTAATATTAGCGAGATAAGTTGGAGAAACATCATTGCGTCACTCAACGCGAGCTCCCAGCGTCGGTCGTCATAAGCACACGTACCTATCTAGTATTCTTTGTTTAGCGACACTAGTAATAGATACGTTGACCTATTTCAGGCTTTTATTGTCCTCGGCATTCCCTGATATAGTGGGGTGAAATGAGGTTGAGTATTGTCAAAAATGTCGAGTGAAGTAGGTTCGTCGTGAGTGTTTGCTTTTCCGTCCCCGTAAGGTAAAGACGGATTTTAGCTATGAGGCGATTCGCGTCTTGTCTGATAATTCAGTACACCATCGTTATAATAGGGGTTAAAGGAGTTCGTAATAACCAATAGTCCCCAATTGCAGGGCAGAAAAACCGTAAACTCGTATAAGACTAAATATAAACTTACCTGTATTGTAATCAACAAGGAAGATGAATGTGAATGAAAAACGGCAATATCCGGTAATATATATATACCTATTTATACAGTACACTGTAAACTACAAATAAATAAAATAAACAAATACATGTGTAAAGAACTAGAACTTAAAATCGTGAATGCTGACTGCCGTATGTGATGTACAGCACCATCATTATACTCTACTCTGTACATTCGGTTACGGTAGAAATAATCCGTTATAACTTTTGCACGTGGAATGTCGCCTTAGGATGAGAGATCACGTTTAATGAATGGAACTACTGAGAAAGAATAAATAACCAATCTTGTACTATTTCCCAACACACATAGAGACATTGTACTACAAAAAAATGTTTAAAAAATATCGCTGTAATTTACTTTTCACCAGACGAATTCGCTTCAACAAATGTCGTTCAGTTAACATAAAATTTCTTCCAGGCTTCAATGTATTGTTTTATGATTGAATAGTCGCAAAATTACTGGGACTGATTGTTTAGAGGCGATAGTTAACGAATTTCTGACTGTGCCCTTAATTGGGTTAGTTTTCCCATCAGAACTGAATTAACCCTGAAGTAAATAAGCTACATGAAGCATCATCACTTCGCTAAGACCCTTCTCTTGGTCATTTTTCCAAATTACGTTGTTATTTTACGTAATTAGCCAATTAGTGTTTGTGTTTATATAAATTAATACTTCATTATTCCTTAACCAAGACCTCTGCCTCATCAAAATCCAAATTATATTTTTTCAAGACAATTTATCCGTTAAGAATAGCTGTAGAATTCGATGATTTCAACTATCAGTCAGCAAATTGACCTAATTCGCTCTAAATTCCAAGTGTTTACCTTGGATCTCTAATGCGAATGTTGTATCAGCCATTGACTTGATTTGTTATTGGTCAATGTTTGTCACTACGTCGTCTGGTATAGTACCTACACATGTTTAAAGAGAATATCCAGAAGAGCTAGATATAAATATAGATATTCCAGCACTTGGAACTTAATATAATGTGCATGTGCAAAGCATTTATTGCTTTAGTTCTGTAGTGGAGCAAAAGATTTTAAATGATTGGTTAGTTAAAGGAGATAGGCTATTGCTATCTAGGCACTTAAACCGAAGTGCATTAATAGAGGCAAACAAGGTGCAGTTATAGTTTTCATGCAGTGCTCCGATTTGTGAATTGAAAGATTAACTACTTCATTTGTATTTTCGAACTAATGGTATGGTAAAGTTGTCTAAGGGTGATGAACCAGGGGCGCATTTTAACTGCTTTCCATTGGAGCTTTTCTTCGTAGATGTGCCACTGTGTACGGACATAGGGAGTATATCGTATTAATCTGCATATTAATATGTAGATAATATATATGAGCCTTTGCCAACGATTTTAATTTATTAACTATAGGATAACATTTTCTGTGAGATTCAGTTATTTAATTAATAGTTTTAATGAATCTTTCCATAATTTCAACAGCTACAACTAATATACAATGTAAGCTAGTTACCTCGATATCGGATAGCTCAGAATTCCGGTTAGCTCGAACCGTTCATTTTACCATGGCAAAATCGTTATTAATATAATGATAATAAATGTGGGGATAGTTCAATGTAATTTGGTTTGTTCCTTCGACTTCAAGCAAATGAGTTTCTTTAATCTTAGATTTTCATGAGATGATAGCCTTTCCTTGCTGTTTGTGTTTGTCGAGCGATTTACGATGGAACAACGTGTTACGAAAAGATAACTAAACCATGATACAATTATACCAATAATTAAACGGAAGCATGTATCGTAGAACGTACGTATAGGTTGTTTAAACACTCGGAAATTGGGGTCAACTGACTATTTAAGACAGTGAGCAATGCAAACAATTTCAAACTTAAATTTATGTAGGAGATTCGCGATTTACATCGGTGGTACAATTTAGGAAATTTCCTGTAAATTTATTGTTGTAGTAATTATTCGTAATATCAAAGAATAGTATTTTACGATTTTTCTCAAATCGATATTTCATGATATTAATCAATTCTAATTGCAGTCAACATATTCGAAATCATACCATATGCCTATATTTGATATCATCAAACTGGTAATTCATTTCAATATACTAATAGTGCTAAAAAACATATAGCGTCCTACCTCAGGCACGGCTGGTATGACATGTATTTTTGGCACCACAGTAAGGTAGTGGGTCGTACTAATACTGACTTTTGGTTAAAGTAAGATAAGCCGTGAGATTATAAGGTAAATGCCTAAGTAAAAGCTTAATAGGTGCTAATTTATTATTTAGAAGATTAACAAACTTGACTATTTTTCGGTTGATATTATGGTAAAATTATTTTATGGACCACTGGAGACACGATTCTCAAATAGTATAAGAAATGACCAAACTTTCGACAACCAATGAAAATAAATACCGTTCAATAAAGAACTGAGCAATGACAGAAACAAAATGGAGGATATCGGTGTAAAGGATCGTTTGTTTGATCGGCACTTCAGCCGTCTATAGCAGGGTCTTTCGAGTTCACATTATAAATCAAACTTTATATCTCCAATCGTATCGGTTTTAGTAGTGTCTAGCATCGTCTAGTCTCGCCTGAATTTATTGTTTAAATACTAGTTCCGCAGTCGGGATGGCTCATAGTTACAGCATGTCAGATTTGTTTTTTTTAGCTTTTCAAATGTATAATAGAGGATCCTGGTATAATTTACTTAAAATTTAGATTCCTAAATTATTGGTTGTTGAAACGTTTCGCCTTTCGGGTAATTACATATGCCTTGTATTGATGTCATTAGTCCCAAGAGCACTGTACTTTACTTTCATAGGTGTGCTATTTGTGAATGTTGACATATCTATTGAAATAGTTTTCCTGATGAATAGAGTTGTTTCTAGATTCGCCGTTGTAATAAAGATTTCTCTTAATTGATCGAAACCTCACATTGGCCACATTCTGTTGTTAAAATAACCCAGGAAAAATATCCGTCAAAATGAATATCAAATGAAATATCAAGAGCGAAATTTGTCATAGTTTAAACTAGTATATAATGTTAGTAAATGGTGTATGGACATTTTACAAATGGATATTTTAATGTTACTAGATAATTCTAAACGTTGCCACTGCTGTATAAGCAGATCCCATTACATTTATTCCAGTTTTTATATTTTATTTTTTCCCATTGTAATATTTACTAGAAATAAGATTTCTTTTACATTTAGAACAACTCATCCGTTTTTACAGAATCTTCTTTCCTAATTTACTCTCCAATACACGCATGGAAGTTGCGGTACGATGAATACTGGAAGAGAAAAAATAGTCAAATAGTCTGGGGTGAAAATGAAATAAAAAAAGATACAAGAGCAGGAGAGCTTGTGTTTTTCTATTTCAGTCACCTCACTCACTCGACCTCGTTTCCGTGTCGAGTGCTCTCGCGGCAATAGACCTACTTTTCGGGTCGGTTATGGATTAGTGGGGTCTGCAGGTGAATTCTAATGTACGGCTGTGCTCGAATTTCTTCGAAAATCGGAATATGGCATCACCAAATACGAGGCAGGCCATCGTCCATGCTATTCTCAAACGAAAGGGAAGCGAAGGGATTCAAAAAGAAAAGAAATCTATGAAAGGTACAGGATTTTTCTACTTGTCAATTATTTCAATATTTGCTTGTTCTGTTAGTTGTGTGAGATTATGACCGCTGAGCGGTATCAGCACGTACTTAAGCACGAAAAACACATTTTTCTTAAAGCCTGCATGCCCTTTTGAAAAGATGGAACTAGAACAACATAGCAGTTTGAAATATTTTCTGTGTTTCCATTCAATTCCGTGTCAAGGGTATACAATTTTTTCCTGTGACGTGTTAAGTCTTTATATCTTAGTATCACTGGAGGAATCGTTCGACGGCCACTAGTGGAAATAGGTTTCAAGAACTATAAGGGCGTGAGGTTGGGAGGAGGGTAGACAGTATGAGCCCCCGTAAGAATTTATTTGTAATGTGTTAAATTTCAGACCCATTTTGAGCCTATATACACTGGGAATGATGATATACACATGCATACACATTGTATCAGTAACTAAGTCGGAAAGGGAAGCTATAGTATCCAAGTATAATTATAACAAATGAACAAGTTGAATTCAATTGCTATAAACTTGCCAAAGGACATTCACACCATTACTATAATCCTTGACCCATAAGACATTGCGGTAGAATATAATATTATTCTGTGAGTTTTTTGTATTAAGGATATGTTCCCAGTTACCTCGAAGGCGACGAAAAATGTGTAGTCTGCGTCGATAAAGCAACAGGATACCATTACAAATGTATAACCTGTGAAGGATGCAAGGTAATGTGTTTCATTTCAACACTTACCTTTTATATACAGGAATAGTAGAATTCTTTTAAGCATACGTGCATAAGCTTATGATTACAATCTACCCTTTTTTCATGATTATTAAGCATCTATATCTGACAAATGTCATATATGTCTCTGATTGTGAAACTAGGGATATTGTCAAGCAACAAACAAAGCCCGGTAGTTTTTTGTGGTTTTGCAAATTTGTATTTAACAGTTTCTTCTACACTTATTCTGCATTCTCTCATTTAATCTATACAGTATTTATTTAAGAAAAAGCATTAGCGTATTGCTTTCCTAGGGATTTTTTCGACGAACCGTTCAAAAGGGTTTGGAAAATTCATACCAGTGCAAGCACAGTGGACATTGCGAGATCAACAAAATTACGAGAAATCAGTGCCAGCAATGTCGATATAAAAAATGTATTACTGTCGGAATGGCAAAGGATTGTAAGTACTGACTGAAGTGATAAAAATACGAACAAGAGTTTTTTAAATTGATTCCGCCCATGTATAGGGATTTAAATACTTGTTTCTGTTGCCCAGTGGTGCTGGACGAAGAAAAAAGAATCGCCAAACGGCGCTTGATAGAACAAAACAGAGAGGTACGTCGTCATAAAGAACTGAGCCAAATGATGGCCCATTGCGGCTGGAGAATAGAAAGACCAACAGAAGAAGAACGTCGCCTTATTCAGGACGTTGCTGATGCCTATTTCAGCGCAAATGAAACAGAAACCGTGAGCCCCTACATTAATTACTTTCGTGCCTTTGTAGACTCCAACTCAATTAACTGTTATCTTTCTTGTTAGAACGTTATGCAGGCGATGGACAAAACTTCACAAGCATCTGAGAGATTCTCTACCGCTCTGACTTCGGCCATTACGAACGTTGTAGACTTTGCCAAAAAGATCCCGCTATTCACGGACCATGTATAAACTGCTCTGCATACTACTGGTATTGACTAAGCTTTAACGCTTTACCATATAATTCAGATAAGTTCCGAGGACCAAGTACGAATTCTGAAATTTTGCTGCATGGAAGTAATTACGCTGCGTTGCGTTACCAGCTACGACAACGATAGAAAAGTGGTCAGGCTCTTCCCTTCCGTCAGAGTTTCACGCGATCAATTACGATGTACGCGGATAGACCCTTACGGCGATGCTCTCTTCACACTGGCGTCGCATATAGACACGATGGGCCTAGGACCTGTTGAAATTGCATTGCTACAAGCAGTCATTATATTCAGGGGAGGTGTGTTAGTATATGCTGTTGTTATTGGTGGTAGTCATTTTGCAGAGTGACCCTCAAATTTCCACCCCTGATTATAATGTTTTTAAAACTTTTCAGATCGCCCTAACGTGGTTGACTCCAAGCGATTGGATCACGCACAGGAACTTATCGTAAAAGCATTTGAACATCACGTGAATGAAGTCTGGCCACACGATCTACAATATTGGCCGAAGCTGTTGCTAAAAGTTCGTTACTGCGTTTTATTCTAATAAAGTTATTTAAATTAATATTAATTTATTAAATTATATTTTATTATTATTTTATTAACTCGTATATATATATATTTCAGTTGACTGAAATAAGGACTCTGAGTGCCTGCTTGTCAGAAACACTAATGAATATGAGAATGGACCAACCGGAAGAACTCGTTCAACTGTTCAGCGCGGAAAGAGGCAGCAGCCATCTAGTGGATAAAAATCCTGAGATCGACTCAGGTGAGAAACTGACTGTATGAGAATAGTCTAATACAGTCTTCGTTATTTCCTAATAACTAGACTTTTCTTAAATTCGACAACAGATGGCTGCAAGACAGCTAGAAAAATCAGACCACCTTGCTGCGATTCCTTCAACTTCAATCATGTGATGCTTAAGAACTTGCCACTTTCCGCAGCAGCTTCGCCAACTACTTATGTACCTAGTACAAGAGATACGACTTGTTCAAATGGAAAGATCTTTCCGAAGAAACACTGTATTGATGAGTCTGCGAAGAAGCAAACTGGTCGGTATTCGGCATGGAAAAAAGACTTGATAAACGATATGCTGGCCCACACCCACAAAGTGGTGAATGGAAGCACAATCAATCGAGAAGACAACAATTCATTTTCAGTGACAGACGATTCAGAGCCATCAACATCAAAGCGAATCGCTTGTAAAGCACTACAACAACGTCCGTGCCCATCCGAACTTATAATTAAAGCAGAAATATCGAGCTCGAATGCTAAGCAGATGACAACTAGTCCAAGCCTAAAATACTCCTCCCAACTTTCTCCAAGTTCCCATACGAACGGGTATAAACAAGGTATGCACGCGCATGATTAATTCAAATTGAGTATCCAATAGTCTGCTATAAATTTAATCCAAATTCAGATCATTTAGGTTTATTGAATGCTGCTAGCAATGGAATCATGAATTCGTTTACCAATCGTCAACCAGGTGCAATTCACACACCCAACACAACTGGAGTGCTATTTCCGAATTTATTTCATCACAGGATGGCCTTTGGACCTCGCAGCGATTATTTACAGTCCATGAGAAACAGTATACATATACCTGTTCCTATCGCACAGCACTTGCCGTCAGTACCTTCTCGAAGATATCCGATAGATTTACCTCATATTTATCCCAAACACTTCACCGAGGGCATTGAAAACTCAACACTGCCACCAAATGGTAACAAACATTTTCCAGTTAGTTGTAAACAGCCTGGGATGGGACAGAATATTCCTGAACTAAGGAGAATAAGCGAGAATGGCAGTAATAGTAATTCTTTGTTGACAGCCGGCTTTTTGCGGATGGGTTTGCCCATGCTACTTCCGTACGTAACTGGCGTTCCCGCTGTTCAAGATATCTCTGTTCCAAGTATCGAACAAACCCAGTCCCCGACTTTGCCAGTAATAAGACCAGCTTGTGTTCCAGTGACTTATAAAGACATTATGAGTTGTATCGACTCGAGAACTTCACTGCTAAAGGAGATGTGTAGCAATCGAGTGAGCAGTTTGTCAAGTATGGATGAACAAAGAATGAGATCCCCATCCGTCACATCGAATGCTTTTTTGTATTCGAGCGACAGAAATTCTACATCACCTAAGTATCAAGGTAAAATTGTGAACACTGGACAAGCTATGGTGGGAAGACCTCACAAATCTGTTAACAGCTTGCCTCTTAGGACTGTTATACAAACGAAGCGTCTAAGCACGTCTCCCAATACATCGCTGACTAAACATAAATGCACAAGAGAAACCGAAAAGGTTTTTGTGGATAAAACTGTAGAAGAATTCAAGGAAAGCAATTCAGTTGACTGTTCTCCGGAAGTTCATGTTCGTGAGAATTTTGATCGAACTTCCAATATGCAAGTGACCCAATCAAAAATGATCACATCCTTGGCAACATCATCACACAATGGAAACACTAATATTGAAGATCTAGAGGTAGTTACTGTTTTAAACGGTGAAAATGATTGATACATGTACACAAAGAGGATTATTCTCAGTCTAATCCACCTTCTATCAGTATCGATCGCAGTACGTTGGTGGCTCGGTGGTTTTAGCAGTTAGCTTCGAGGCCCACAGGTAGTGGTATTCCAAATGAATTGGTGTGCATCATATGAAATTATCTAACGTTGCCTCGCTTAAGATGAATGTTCCCAAAAGATTGGAAATCAACCACTGACAGAAAAATTGAGCTCTTTAATATATAATTCCTATTTATGGATCAATAAAATAGGTGGATCACCATCATAATCCCCATTTATATGACAAAAATACAATCATCCGTACTCACTACGAAATGAGCTGATAGCTCTAGCGACAACTTGCGGTTGTTTCCTCAGATTTCAACAAATTGCTTTGTTCATTGGTGGTGAGGTGTAAAACAGGTTTAACTTGTGTATGCAATGTTTCTTGGGTCAGGTTATTTCAATATCTTATCTCTATGCCACTGAGAAGTATTTTTTGTATATTTGAGAATACTGTACTTAAAAACTTTCGCCTTATCCTGTCGTGATTGGAAATAGTGTAATTCAAACGTTATAATGCTACTACAGTCCACAGACAATAACGTTAAGGATATACGGTACATCTGAGTACGGTACGGGTACTCTGAGATTCGATATTTATTATTACATGCGCTTAGGTGTACATTTTGGACGAATTAACACATCATGGTAACAGTTGTCTTCTGCCCAACACTGATTATTACTTTTGTAGAATTCTGAAAATCGAACAAAAAGACGAGACACCAATTTAATTTGAATCACGCGCGCGGCGACAAGGAATTTGATAACTCGTAGTTAGACCGCCCGAGGCTATAATTTATATCATTTAATGACTGCTGTGCTTACTGGAATCTTTAAGATTGTACAGGTATTGTGGTGCGGTACTGTATTTCAATTGTGCTTGTTCTAGCGTTATAATATTGTAGTAATGAAATTACAGTAACAGAACGCTAAATCATCAAGAAATCATCAAATCATCAAATCAAGACTGCTAAGGTTTATTGTCCCTAGTTGAGGATAAGGAAGATAGCTATCAACTGCAGAGCAGGGCAATACTATGGGTATTCTTAAACTGTTACAGATCAGAAAAACTATTGCAGGGCATATGCGATTGAAGAAAATTTTACTTCCACTCGTCGGTGGTTTATGCTTATTGCAACTCATACGAATGTATGTCGAGAATCGACGTATGCAGAATATATTACCCAACTACAAGAAGGCAAAGATCCTTCGAATTTTATCCGGCTACTCCATGGATGACTCAGGTCGATACCGCATCCATAGATTCTACAAATCAGAAGGATTCTCTATTAATTCTATCGAAAACAAGGACGTGACCCTAGCGACACACTGCACGGTCGACAGGCTCCATCACGTGATTGGACTAGTCGAGTCCTGGGGAGGACCGATGTCAATTTCTATTTTTGCACCTGGACACGACACTGCTTTTGCAGAGGATGCGATAGACGGATTACGACTTTGCTGGCCACAATTACGTAAACTTGTGTCTTTCCACATCGTTTATCCTTGGGGCGAACGTACGAATGCGAATATGACTGGTCTGGGTAGCTTCGCCTATTTATCGTGCAAAGATATTATGAGGAAAATGATGCTTAGAAAATTGTCGGACAATAAGCTCTACCCGAAGTACGCCGATACAGAAGTGGACGAAATTCTGAGGTATCCACACAACTTGCTGAGAAACGTGGCACTGAGCGGCGTCTTAACCAAATTCGTTTTGTCTACGGATATCGAATTATTTCCGAGCCAGTCACTTCGATCTGAGTTCACGGAGTTTGCACATCGGGAAAATTTGTTTACTCAGTCCCTACCCAATCAGTAAGTAAACTAGGGAATGTTGAATTGGATTTCTAGCAGAAACGGTATTCATGTTACATTTATTTTTTAAAGAAAAGAATCGATCTACGTTCTCCCAACCTTTGAGGTTCGCAAAGATGAAGAAATCGGACGAAGAAAGAAAGATTTAATGGATGCAATAAAGAAGAATAATGCTCGGCCTGTCTTGCAAGTAAGTAAGCTATTTACTTTTATAGTGCAACATCAGTAAGTGATACTCTTCATGTGCTAGGCTTGAGATGTGAAATAAAAGTTTAGGTGTAACATTGAGCTTGGAGATCTTGAGCTGCAATATCATGATAGGTAGTTGAATGATGTGCATTCAGAGAGGAACAAATCAGTCACTTTTATAGATCTTTCACCATATGTTTGTACTACATAAAATAGCAAGCCTTCTCCTGCATAGGAAACCTGTTTTCCGTGCCACAAGCATACAAATTACGAGAAGTGGTTGAAAAGTTCCAGCATGGGTCAAAGATTTGGTGTAGGATTTGAAATCTCCTTTGCTTCTGGATGGGAACCGTTTTTTATTGCGAAGAGAAACGTTCCGAAATACGATGAAAGCATTCACGAATACGGTTTGGACAAACTATCTCAGGTAGATCACTCTCAGGAGCTCTATTTTAATTTTAGTTGTCGTTTTATGTAACAAAAATTAAATATTAACAGATGTGTCACTTGAAATGGAAAAATTACAAATTCTCCATTCTGAATCATGGATTTTTATTGCGGAAGTCGTACAGATATAAGACTAAGATGATCGACAAGGAAATAATAAGAAGAGATAACAGACAAACTATGAGGGAAACACTTCAACAGATGCTGGTAGAAAGCGGAATGATCCCTAAGGATATCATTAAAGTATGTTAGTCAACCTCAACCGATTCGCGTGAAAAAGGACAATGTTATATTGTCACATAGGACATATTCAAAAGCCCTGTTTTATCCTGAAAATTTTAGTATTATTATTTCTTCAATAATGTCGCTTACGCCCCCATGGCACTTTTTCTCTTCTTTTCCAACAAAAAATGCAGTATTGATTGTGGAGCTAGGCCCACAGCCTAACAGCGTTTTAACATACCACTTAGTGGTGGGAGTTTACATTCCTGAATTTTTTGTCGATGGAATTCATAAAGAAAAATATGAAAGAAAGAAAGTAATAATGCGTTGGTTACGGTAAAGCTTTAATTCAATACAATTCAGGAACGGGTTTTATGAACCTTTGTAATTCTAGTAGCCGGTTCGCGAAAATCAGTTGAATCCCATCGCTATATACTCGCTAGACTGCACTTGCTTGCCATTCATTCGCAGTCTCCCCTTTCAAATCGTGCTTCCGCTCAAATTTCAAACGACAAAACAAATGGCTAAGGTCGGCTTTGTTATATTGCTATGAAAGCCTTTAGCAATTTACCCAAGCGTAGAACCAAGCTTTCAGTGTGAGAATGACTTTTCAAATCAAGAACGATATGGTAACGTGCTATGAAACGGCGCTAATGAAATAAGCTCACATAGCACGTAATACGAAACATAGCGTTAACGCCCTTTCTGAAATACAGCTCATCAATAACATCCTATATGCTCAAATTCGTAAGAATTACATTTTTTATTCCTTGATAATAATGGTGTGCGAATTCACTGTATAATTTATATAAAATAAAGTTTATAGTTTTGCTTTGAAAAAGACATCGTTATATATCATGACTTCAAATTTTCACATCTGCAAGTGCCGATAGTAATTTACAATATACATCAATGCCTTCCAGAAAGATATTTTCATTCAGGAACTCGTTGTGATCGTGCAGCAGAATTGGCGTGTTGCGCATCGGACTGAAACCGATACACGGGTATCCTAGCTCCCGGAGGTATTTGCTATCGGTACCAGCTGAAAATATCTCTTTCACGATTTCTACCCCCACTTGGTCAAACACCCCAGTAATAGCTTTCCACCACGGATTCTCATCATCAACTTTCGTCACCAAGTTTCCTGTGTTTTTCTGAATGAACGAGTGGGTAACATCTTCGCCTGCCTCCTCGCACCAGTTTTTAATCTTATTTTCAAATGCATTAAGATCAACGTTGGGATGAATCCTTATATCGAAAACAGCCTGGAGTTCGTCCGGTACAACGTTAGGCTGAACTCCGCCTGAAATCATGGTGAGGTTTACCGTGGTTACATCCCCAAGAAGTAAACTTTTGTCCTCCTTCAGTCTCCTTTCTTCACTGGCTCGAAAGTCGAGGACGCTGTTGATTACTCGTCGTATTTTTTCAGCCGCTGTGTTCTCGACAAATCTCGATCCATGGCCGACATTGCCTCGGCAAGATATCCTGAATTTCCAAGTGTTCCTTTCTCCATAAAATACAGAATATTTATTTTCTGGATGCGCCAATCCTTCATCCAGAACAAATCCAGTATTCATAGCCTTAAACTGCGGCGTGTCGATGAAAAGCTTCATTCCTGTCATTCCACCGATCTCTTCATCTGGCATAAATGTCAGATAAATGGTTCTTTCGAACCTGCACTTCATTATTTGTTTCAGCATTCGAACTGCCTCTAAATATTGAATCCCAACACATTTCATATCTTGTGAACCTCTTCCATATATATCTCCTTTCTCATCCTTAAATCCACTGAAAGGATCGTGCTTCCAGTGTTCAGCGAACACAGGTACAACGTCCCAATGAGAATTGAGAACCAGCGACGGTAAGGTTGGATCCCTGCCTTCCCACTTCATGAGGACGACAATATTTCTTTTCTCTCCTACCACTATGTTCTCCACCTCGAGTCCCAATTCTAACGCATAGTCGTTGAGAAATTTGACTGTCGATTCCTGATCCGGATTTGGTTGAACTGATTTTATTCTCAAGTACGACTGAAATTTTCTCACTGCCAGATTGGAATCGATGTTCGTAGACATATTCAACAAACTATGTTGCTCGCAATAGCTTCGTTGTAATATTCGTGATTGAACAACCTTTTTGTTGCTTTGATGCGAAGAAGATAGCACAGTACGTGTAGCATGCACACTTAGATCTTGTAAGGCATACAACCGCAGTATACTCGAGCGATATTGTCGCAGACAGAATGCAACTGGAAACATAATACCAAATAGACTAGATAAAGATTTACAAGTCCATCACATGATAAAATTATATGACCAATGTTATGATAAGAACACGTAATTTCTACTATCAGACGATTTCTATAAGATATTTTCCGCATCAAACAAGTCTCTCGGTATTGAATATTGAACCTATTTCTATGGTAGTAAGCCAACCACTTCGAAACTTCAGAGTAAATCACCTCCTTCTCGGGCCTGAGCTTGCGTACTAAGATATTGTTCTGTTCTTATAAACTGATATCCGATACGAAGGAGAGAAAACGGCTTAATTACATGTGACTGTTGTTGTTTTAGATGTTGACTCTCGCACACTCTCGGTTTACGATTTGAGTTCGGAACAGTGCTAATATAGTAACTCTACAACAGTTGAATGTAGCGGAATGTACGTACCAGGGTTACGTTGGTCGCAGTAATTTAGGAGCCGCTGTGGGTATTAGTGCGGCTAATGTAACCCTGGTCTTTCCCAATATGGCCACTAGTCACAATTGATATATGTCTAGAATACAGCTACCGAAGGCTCGGTATTTACTGCATAAATAATGCTTTACATCACTCTAATTCTTATGATCTGTCTTGGAGGCAGTGAAGTTGTTGATGGAAGATACAGCCCTACGTGGAAATCATTGGAAACAAGACCTCTTCCTAAATGGTAATTATATATATTCAGAGATTGTTAATCTTCAAGAAGCTAGTGTATCTTGTGCAGGAAATGCTGGTTTACCTACCCTCACCTTAACCGGTAATATCCTATTTTAGCTCCTTTTTAAATATATTATACCTATATTTTAAATATAGGTTAAATGAAAAGTACAATTTATAAGTTTTCTCTTAGGTTTGACGAAGCTAAGCTTGGAATATTTATTCACTGGGGAGTTTTCTCAGTACCAAGCTTTGCTGCGGACAGTGGTGGAGTTGCATGGTTTTGGTGGTATTGGAAAGGACTAAACCAAACAGAACAAGTCGATTTCATGAAGCGTAACTATCCTCCTGATTTTCAGTACGCCGACTTCGCTGCTCAATTCACTGCAGAGTTTTATGATCCTTACCAATGGGCAGATATTTTTAATGTGAGTATTCTTGTTTGAATTATTCACAATTAATACAAACTTCTATCCTTTGGAAACCAGGTGGCTTATAAAACTGTCTGAGCACTTTCAATTTATCAGGCGACAACTTGCAAAGTGTAATCATCTCGCTTAGAAACCCTGCGCATAGTACCAGCCTCTCCCAGAATCTCTTTTGTTTTTGTGGGCTTAATTGTAAATGTAAAAACTTGAAATTGTTATTGTAAAATTTATTAACAGGCATCCGGTGCAAAATACGTCGTGTTGACAAGCAAACATCATGAGGGATTCACTAACTGGCCTTCTGCAAACTCATTCAATTGGAATTCCATGTCTGTCGGTCCTCATCGGGATCTTGTTGGAGATCTTGCGACAGCCATAAGAAAGAGTACAACCATGCGATTTGGCCTCTATCATTCATTATTTGAGTTTTTCAACCCACTCTTTCTGGCTGATAAAGCATCATCTTTCAAAACTAATGATTTTGTAAGGTATGTGATCAGTCATCATTGTTTTATTTTGTTGTGTTTTTACTGAATGCGATATGTATTCTATCATTTCAAGATCCGTTACATTGCAAAAGTTGTTTGACAGTATGATTTTTGGTGTATCTCAGGGCCAAGACTATGCCTGAGTTATATGACATTGTGAACAGATATAAGCCTGAAATTATATGGTCAGATGGATCAGGGGGAGCAACATGTGCATACTGGAACAGTACAAACTTCATTGCTTGGCTGTACAATGACAGTCCTGTAAAGGTAACTTCATATATTAACAGGCATTATGTTTGAATTATGAAGCTGTGTACAGATATATACTCTATTAGCTTCAGTGTGACTTGGACAGTGTGTATTAATGCTTGTGATCACCGGCTTTTGTCGACCCATTATCATCACATAAAGCTAATTTGAATGAATCTTTTATTCTTCTAGGATACTGTAGTCGTAAACGACAGGTGGGGGACGGATGCACATTGCAAACACGGTGGATATTTCAACTGTGATGATAGGTACAATCCGGGTGTAGCGCAGCAGAGGAAGTGGGAAAATGCTATGACGATTGAGAAAGATTCGTGGGGATTCAGGCGCAATTCCAAACTCGCTGATTTTTTGAATATAGAAGAGATTCTCCAAGTATATTTTAGTTTTGCTATGGCACTATCACATTTAACTGTTCTATTGTTTTGTGTTGATATGCATAGATATATTCCATTTCTGTGTAGGGTGCCTATTTCATACTATCAACAGTGAAAAAGTCACCTGTTTAGAGTGTCCATTGATTATGTGTCCATTTCAGGGGGGTGGGGATTAACTAAAGCATATAAGTGAAATTTATTTGCCATAATTATTTCATTGTATGCCTTGAAAAGTTGATTGTATGTTATATTCTTGACATATTCAATCTAATGCGCATATGTCAATGTGGAGAGATTTGTTATATGTAATAGTACGAATTTCTATGGATTCTACTCCTCTTTGTTGGTTTGTTACCCACTTCTGAGTTGAAAAAACGCAATGAGATATTATATTTTCGCATTGATATTAAATTGCTCTTTGTATGCAGACATTTGTGACTACTATAAGCTGTGGTGGAAACATGCTAATGAATATCGGTCCAACCAAAGAAGGGACGATAGCACCGATCTATGAGGAACGTCTGCGACAGATGGGTGAATGGCTTGGTGTCGTGGGTGAAGCGGTTTACAGTAGCAAGCCATGGACACACCAGAATGATTCTGTCACCAAGGGAGTGTGGTGAGACGAAGGATAAATCCTGTCATTGTATCTACCAAGCCTACAATATTCGATTTCCTTTCATGATAAAATAACATTACTTTTTGACAGGTATACAGCCAACAATGGTTTTGTATATGCGTTTGTGTTTGAATGGCCCTCTACTGGCTATCTATATCTAGCGTCCCCTACACCTCTGTCTGATGCTTCGTCAGTGTCTCTAATTGGATCGGATGCTGTGTTGTCATGGAATCTGAAGAAAATGACAGGAATTGTAGTTGATTTTACCTCTTTAATGCCGAGCCAAATAAAGAACAAGTGGCTTTGGGTTTTGAGATTGCAAGGATTTGCATAGGCAATAAAATATTTTATGTGATCACATTCTTCAAATTCGAATCGAATTAACAAAATATTATTAATGAATTGTTTTTCAACCTCTGTATATCGTGAGTTTCCATTGAAAATTAGATAAAAATTGATCATTGTTTTCTCTTCAGTGTGATTTCTCAGTTTCTCACTATCATAAATCTTTTTTGTACTATTATCTTCTATGCTTGAACCTGCAGAAGACAATTATGCATCGCTGCATTTTTATATATATGAATATTACTGATCCCTCAATACAATAGTTGTACTGAATGAATATTATGTCGCGCAACAATAGAATAGCAAAGATTGTGCTATTTGGACCAGGGTTACGTTAGCCCAGTGGTTCCCAACCTTTTTGAACTCGCGACCCTATTCAAAAATATCAGACACGCTCACGACCCATGCCATTAACATCATTAAACAAGGGTACCCACTTTTTGTTAAGTCATGATAATTGCGGAAAGAAAAATCTTGAAATTCAAACGCTCTGTTATAGACTAACATATCAGAATAATGCACGAACTAAGAAAACTCGAGTCTAAACACTCTGTGGTCGAGTTACTCATAATTTTCTGCTGGCGACTGGAGATCTGTGTGAATGCATTATGGACGCGATTGCGAATACCGGAAACGGACATGCATTATTTCATATTGATGGTATTGTGAATAAGCGGCAGCGCATTGGCTCTCTTAAATGAGATTGTGAATAGGCGGAAACGTATTCTTTCATATAGATGAGATTTTAAGATTTTTAACCTAGGCAAGCTATTTACCAGTGTTGCTTTCAGGCTACAGAATTCTATTGGAATAGCTTTTAATAAAATTCGACTTGCTTGCTTCTGGGGGGTTTGCACTTAACAATTCTTACTGATAAAGAAACTTCTGTCAGTAATAGTGCGGCCAATGTAACCTTGGTCGTTTAGCACAATGCAGTATTGAACAACAAAGTAGCAATGTCGAGTTATCATTGACATATTTCAAATTAACTAGATACAGCTGTAGTATCGCTATTTACTGCATAAATAATGCTGTACATTACTCTATTTCTCATGCTCTGTCTCGGTGGCAGTGAAGTTGTTGATGGAAGATACAGCCCTACCTGGACATCATTGGAAACAAGACCTCTTCCTAAATGGTAATTGTGTACATTCAGAGCATCGAAAATTGCCAATTTAGTAGCTAGAGCATATTGTGTTTCTCATGTAGTGGTCACCCTAACTTTAGCTGACTAACCAAACGATACATGATTGGTTTTTCTGAGAGACCATACTTATTAATTTTTAACAAATGTGCTATCTTATCACTCTGTCCAAATTTTATAAAGATTTGTCATAATTACCAGCCTAAATCAATATGCACCCATCATCTTAAAGCTCCCCTGAAACATATGCTTCAGAAAATGTCTAATTCAACGGTTTGCTTTTAGGTTTGACGAAGCTAAGCTTGGAATTTTTATCCACTGGGGAGTTTTCTCAGTACCGAGCTTTGCTGCGGACAGTGGTGGAGTTGCATGGTTTTGGTGGTATTGGAAAGGACTAAACCAAACGGAACAAGTCGATTTCATGAAGCGTAACTATCCTCCTAATTTTCAGTATGCCGACTTCGCTGCTCAATTCACTGCAGAGTTTTACGATCCTTACCAATGGGCAGATATTTTTAATGCGAGTATTTCTTTTTGAATCATTACAAACGGTTATCTATTTGAAACCAAATGCCTTTTAAAGCTTTGTCTCAGAAATCTTTCAGAGTGCATGAAAAGAAATGATTTGATACATGAGAGCGCATTTAATTTGTAACATTGTCTACTGATGCTCCTATATAGATATGCTTGTAAATTATGTCTCAAAAAAATTAATAAACAGGCATCCGGTGCAAAATACGTTGTGTTGACAAGCAAACATCATGACGGATTCACTAACTGGCCTTCCGCAAACTCATGGAATTGGAATTCCATGTCTGTCGGTCCTCATCGGGATCTTGTTGGAGATCTTGCGACAGCCATAAGAAAGAGTACAACCATGCGATTTGGCCTCTATCATTCATTATTCGAGTTTTTCAACCCACTCTATCTGGCTGATAAAGCATCATCTTTCAAAACTAATGATTTTGTAAGGTATGTGATCAGTCACCATTGATTTATTTTGTTGTATATTTACTGAATGCGATATGTATTCTATCATTTCCAGATAGAAAATGTTACATTGCAAAAGTTGTTTCACAGTATGGTGTTTCATTTATTTCAGGGCCAAGACCATGCCTGAGTTATATGACATTGTGAACAGATATAAGCCTGAAATTATATGGTCAGATGGACAATGGGAAGCAGATTGTACATACTGGAACAGTACAAATTTCATTGCTTGGCTTTATAATGACAGTCCTGTAAAAGTAGGTTTACCATACATCCGAAATTTGCCCTGCTCAGCCCAACTGTTTTTATAATTTCAACAAGGATTCCGTTGTTTAGTGATAACCACCTTTCATCCAACCAATATTGTTTATATTATTAATCATATTATTTTTCTAGGAGACTGTGGTTACAAACGACAGGTGGGGGAAAGAGACACCTTGCAAACATGGTGGATATTTCTCATGCAATGATAGGTATAATCCGGGTGTTGCGCAGCCCAGAAAATGGGAAAACGCTATGACCATTGAAAAAGATTCATGGGGATTCAGGCGCAATGCCAAACTCTCTGATTTTATGACAATAGAAGAGCTTCTTCAAGTATGTTTTGTTTTTATTGCTATGGGTACTATCATATAAAACAGTTTCCTTCCGCATTGACATTCTTCGATCTATTGTTGTTATATTCAACATGGATCCGGATTTTAAAAAAATCACTGGAGAGAAAAAGTCACATGTCTAGTTCATTTAGGGTGGGGTAAAGGTTTCTGATAGTGTTGTGTTTTGGATGTGGCTGTGATTCGTTATCCCTGTCTCCTTATAAACATTGTTCTACTGTTTACCAAGCCATAAAGATCACTACAAGCAACACACAATCGCTATCACATAAACTTATGTAACAGGAAAATGTAAAGGTCACATGCGCTTTTGCATGCACGCACATAAAATTAATGGTAATGTTTACGACTGGGCTTTGAGGAGCTCACTCAATTGGTTGGAGACAAAGGGAACATCAATGAAAAAATTTAATTTGTTTGAGTTTGATGTCATGGTACTAAGGGCTGATAAAGTAGGTGATTCTGTATTGATCTTTTCATGCAGACATTTGTGACTACTATTAGCTGTGGTGGAAACCTGTTGATGAATGTCGGTCCAACCAAAGAAGGAACGATAGCACCGATCTATGAGGAACGCCTGCGACAGATGGGTAAATGGCTCAGTGTTGTTGGTGAAGCGGTTTACAGTAGCAAGCCATGGACACACCAAAATGATTCTGTCACAAAGGGAGTGTGGTGAGACGAATAATATATACTGTTGGCAAATAAATACCAAGCCTACAGTATTTAATTTTCTTCCACGATAAAATAACATTACTTTTTGACAGGTATACAGCCAACAACGGTTTTGTATATGCGTTTGTGTTTGAATGGCCCTCTACTGGCTATCTATATCTAGCGTCCCCTACACCTCTGTCTGATGCTTCGTCAGTGTCTCTAGTTGGATCGAATGCTGTGTTGTCATGGAATCTGAAGAAAATGACAGGAATTGTAGTTGATTTTACCTCTTTATTGCCGAGCCAATTAAAGAACAAGTGGCTTTGGGTTTTGAGATTGCAAGGATTTGCATAGGCAATAAAATATTTTATGTGATCACCTTCAAATTCTTAAATTCACATCATATTATTATTGAATTGCTTGTCACCTTTCTATTAAGAGTTTGATTGCTTACATTTTTTTCATGCGAACCCACCAGCCAGTTTGTGGAGGCGCCATCACGATATGTAATCATGAAATACGTGTTTTTAATCGAAATTTCCAGCGACTGTTGATATTTTGACAAATTCTGTATATAAGCACGACTTTTTTGGTGGCGCTTGGATTTTTGCCTTGAAATTTTCATTTAATGAGAGTCTATTTTTTTCGAAATTAATTCACATAATAACAAGGTTATATCATTTAACTGTTTTCTATCAATATCAGTGCTTTGGAATCAGTAAAAATGGCACAAATATCATAAATGTATTTTATCGTTTGGTGGATGACTGCGTGATGTCCGTTGGTGGTTACTGTGTGATGGGAAACTGTGTAATAGCTTTTCGTTGGTCTTCGTAGTATCAAGGAATACATTTAAATGGTGATTATTTACAGATTCACCCGGAAGAGTATTCAGAGACTGTATTAGATGATACGTATATAACATATGGTAAATATGTTGCAGGTATACTCTATGTACACCCTGAAAGATTAAAATCAAGTAAGGATTCTATGATTTCTCTTTTTTCAAATTTCGTCATCCTATTACACAGTTGGCTATCACACAGTTTTTGGTGGCAATAATTGATTTTGATATATTTTTTTTCATACGAATTTTGAAAAATTAAATTTTTATTACAAAATGTTGCAAGACAACAGAAATTAATAAATATAATAATTTTATTCTTGTACTATCGATACAATCGGAGAAATTAATTATTTACTATTCCGGGCATAGTTGGCATTGCCACTCAAAACTTGGTGATAGCCAACTGTGTGATAGGATTACTGCAGTTCAAGAGATTAGCCTGAACATGACTAGGCATATAGTTCTCGCAGTTGTGACCATATTATGTGTTTGTGGTGATGTCAGTAGCAGTTACGGTCCAACATGGGATTCTTTAGATAGCAGGCCTCTTCCAACATGGTAAATATACCAAACTTCTACAGGAAATAGTGTAATTATCCTGGATGTTTCCAATTTTTTTTACTTTGCAATCCAATCAGGTATGATGAAGCCAAATTGGGAATTTTTATCCACTGGGGTGTGTTCTCTGTGCCAAGCTTTGGGTCTGCGGCTAATGATACTGCAAGTGAATGGTTCTGGTGGTATTGGAAAGGAGAAAACGATGCGGTTTATGATAACTTTATGCAGCGTAACTACCCTCCAAATTTTCAGTATGCTGATTTTGCTGCACAGTTCACTGCGGAGTTTTTTGATCCGTATGAATGGGCAGATATATTCAAAGTGAGCAGACCTCGAGTATATTATATAATTCATGTCTAGATTCTTTTCAGTTGTTATAACGTCTCTGACAGATTGTGCATTATTTTTTAGGCTTCTGGAGCCAAGTATGTTGTTTTGACAAGCAAACATCATGAAGGCTTTACAAACTGGCCTTCCGCTAACTCTTGGAATTGGGATTCTGTGTCTGTTGGACCCCGACGTGATCTGGTCGGTGATCTGGCAACAGCCATACGGAAAAATACTACATTACGATATGGACTGTACCACTCTCTATATGAGTGGTTTAATCCACTCTACCTGGCAGATAAAAATTCATCTTTTAAAACCAATGATTTTGTCAAGTGAGTGTTTGAAAAAAATCACAAATAAAATAGTATTTATTCTGTGAGACGAATATTCCATAATTAAATCCTCGCTGCATTTCTTCCACAACATTCCTGTGACATTTATTTACTCACTATTGCAAATTTACCTGAGCAAAATGACTAATGATTCACAGATATAAAACGATGCCAGAACTCTATGACATTGTTAAGAAATACAAACCTGAAGTAATATGGTCTGACGGACAGTGGGAAGCAAATTACAAGTACTGGAACAGTACAAACTTTCTTGCTTGGCTTTACAATGAAAGTCCAGTGAAAGTAAGACCTCTAAAAGCTCAACAAAACGCTATCACTAATTATCAGAAGCTCACTCCATCATTTTTTGTTTTCAGGACACTGTAGTTACAAATGACAGATGGGGTAAGGAAACATCCTGCAAACATGGAGGATTTTACACCTGTGAGGATAGATATGATCCAGGCATAGTGCAGCCTCATAAATGGGAAAACGCCATGACATTAGATAGTGTATCATGGGGTTACAGACGTAATGCGAAATTGTCAGATTATTTGAGCATAGAAAAGTTAATTCAGGTAAATTGCACCTGTTTTATCCTGCATGATTTGAAAATTATATATACAAGGCCTATTCTTTTCAATTCCGTGATGCTTCTATCCAAATTACGTGAATCTAAAAAAAACTTTTGGCATAGAAAANTCCGGGCATAGTTGGCATTGCCACTCAAAACTTGGTGATAGCCAACTGTGTGATAGGATTACTGCAGTTCAAGAGATTAGCCTGAACATGACTAGGCATATGGTTCTCGCAGTTGTGACCATATTATGTGTTTGTGGTGATGTCAGTAGCAGTTACGGTCCAACATGGGATTCTTTAGATAGCAGGCCTCTTCCAACATGGTAAATATACCAAACTTCTACAGGAAATACTGTAATTATCTTGGATGTTTCCAATTTTTTTTACTTTGCAATCCAATCAGGTATGATGAAGCCAAATTGGGAATTTTTATCCACTGGGGTGTGTTCTCTGTGCCAAGCTTTGGGTCTGCGGCTAATGATACTGCAAGTGAATGGTTCTGGTGGTATTGGAAAGGAGAAAACGATGCGGTTTATGATAACTTTATGCAGCGTAACTACCCTCCAAATTTTCAGTATGCTGATTTTGCTGCACAGTTCACTGCGGAGTTTTTTGATCCGTATGAATGGGCAGATATATTCAAAGTGAGCAGACCTCGAGCATATTTTATAATTCATGTCTAGATTCATTTCAGTTGTTATAACATCTCTGACAGATTGTGCATTATTTTTTAGGCTTCTGGAGCCAAGTATGTTGTTTTGACAAGCAAACATCATGAAGGCTTTACAAACTGGCCTTCAGCTAACTCTTGGAATTGGAATTCTGTGTCTGTTGGACCCCGGCGTGATCTGGTCGGTGATCTGGCAACAGCCATACGGAAAAATACTACATTACGATATGGACTGTACCATTCTCTATATGAGTGGTTTAATCCCCTCTACCTGGCAGATAAAAATTCATCTTTTAAAACCAATGATTTTGTCAAGTGAGTGTTTGAAAAAAATATGTTTCAAAATTATTTTGTTGGGGAGAATGAAGGATGTGCTGACCTATGTGTGCAAGTCGTCTGGGTAACATATACATGGTATTATTAAGTGCAATATAACTTATGTATTGTCCTTAAAATAGCAAATAAAATAGTATTTATTCTGTGAGACGAATATTCCATAATTAAATCCTCACTGCATTTCTTCCACAACATTCCTGTGACATTTATTTACTCACTATCGCAAATTTACCTGAGCAAAATGACTAATGATTCACAGATATAAAACGATGCCAGAACTCTATGACATTGTTAAGAAATACAAACCTGAAGTAATATGGTCTGACGGACAGTGGGAAGCAAGTTACAAGTACTGGAACAGTACAAACTTTCTTGCTTGGCTTTACAATGAAAGTCCAGTGAAAGTAAGACCTCTAAAAGCTCAACAAAACGCTATCACTAATTATCAGAAGCTCACTCCATCTTTTTTTGTTTTCAGGACACTGTAGTTACAAATGACAGATGGGGTAAGGAAACATCCTGCAAACATGGTGGATTTTACACCTGTGAGGATAGATATGATCCAGGCATAGTGCAGCCTCATAAATGGGAAAACGCCATGACATTAGATAGTGTATCATGGGGTTACAGACGTAATGCGAAATTGTCAGATTATTTGAGCATAGAAAAGTTAATTCAGGTAAATTGCACCTGTTTTATCCTGCATGATTTGAAAATTATATATACAAGGCCTATTCTTTTCAATTCCGTGATGCTTCTATCCAAATTACGTGAATCTGAAAAAAACTTTTGGCATAGAAATGATTGCTTACATGCATAATGTGGGGTATTAATTTCATTTATTAAATTTGATGCACAGACATTTGTGACAACTATTAGCTGCGGTGGGAACATGCTAATGAACATTGGTCCAACAAAAGAAGGAAAAATAGCTTCGATTTATGAGGAACGTCTGCGACAAATTGGACAATGGCTTGGTGTCGTTGGTGAAGCGGTCTATAGCAGTAAACCATGGACACACCAGAATGATTCTGTGACTAAGGGAGTGTGGTAAGATTTCTTTTATATCAGAGTGGTCCAACTTCACCAGCATCAGTGGCTGAAAAAATTCTTTAACGAAAGTTAGCAGGACATAAATATAGAGACTTACAGATATTTAGGCTGAATTTACAATATCTTATAAACATTGTGCACATACTGAAGACTTACTTAATTTATCTCAAGTGTCTTACTTCTCCAAAGAACATTCGCCCAAGTATATATTAAAGAAAGTGCTTCACGCAACAAAAAGTCATGTGCCATAGTAGGCCTGCAGTTGGACAACTCTATTTTATATCATTGAAACCTTTATTATTGTAATTAGCACATTGATAACACTGTATAATTATTATTTATTAGGTATACAGCCAACAAAGGATCCGTGTATGCCTTTGTTTTTGATTGGCCCAAGACAGACTTATATTTGGCATCTCCGGCACCTTTATCCAATGCATCATCAGTGTCACTGCTAGGCACTGATAAAAAATTGACTTGGCAACCTAAAAAGCCAACAGGAATTTCTATCAGTTTTAATGGAGTAATCCCCACCCAGGTTAAAAATAAATGGGTTTGGGTTTTGAAATTGCAGGGATTTATGTAGGTGTATCTGATAGATAGCAATGTTAAATTCCAAATGATTATGCCATGATTTCCATTATTATTATATTAGTCAGTGTCATATATTAAAATCTCTGCATAAAATGCTCTGCAGTGTTCTATTAATATTGAGTGCAATAGTGTTATTATGTCTAATAAAATGATTAATGATTCTTTGTATTATAAACGACTGCTTGAATTAATTTTGTGATTTAAATTGATATTCAGAAGAAATACAGCATTTTGTTTCAATGTAGTATATAACCTCCCGGCTCATAAATCTTAATATGGAGGTTTAGTTACTTGACACAGTCCAAACAAAGTTATGCATGTGAAGGTTATAGATGACCACAGTCTATTAAGAAAACGAGCTGTATACATGCTTTGATAAACATATATTGTTTGTTAAGTATTTCGTAATCAGTACAGGAAATGTGTTAATGATGTGTATAGTTGTATGACATTAAAAAGATTACAATAGGTTTGGATCAACATGAGTAATGGAGGTAATAATCAAAAACACACATTATTATACATTGAATATTAAAAGTCCACTCTGTGCAACCATTTTAAGAAATTACGGCTCATGTGATTTTATATTTGTTCTTTACGGGTCAATGACACGAGTTTCTGATTTTTGAACTTTGTAGTAAACATAACAGAACGAACGACGACGTTGTTTGCTAAACACTAGTACTAGAAAATGTTGCAGAATGTTAATGCATCGTATCGTTAATGTTACAGCAAATGTAAACCAAAGTCAGTATAAATGCAATGATCTTAATAATAATCTTAGTAACTTGATTTTAATTCTTTTGGTATAGTATACAAATTCCGTCAAATTTTTACAAATTTTTCTTCTGCAGTATTATCTTATGCAGTATTTATAATGTATACATTGCTAGTCTTTTCGTTCCTTTTGTGTGGCAGTCATGGTATTGATGGCAGGTACAGTGCCACTTGGGAGTCATTGGATGAAAGACCATTGCCTAAATGGTAACTATAACATTCTGAATCTGACAGATAGAAATAACACTAAATCGTAATTAAATTACTAAAATTGTATTTTTTATAAGGTATGATGAAGCCAAACTGGGTATTTTCATTCACTGGGGTGTTTTCTCAGTCCCCAGCTTCGGCGACACGAGTACTTCAAGCGCAGCCGAGTGGTTCTGGTGGTATTGGCAAGCAGTGAACAACCCCCATCATGTAGATTTCATGAAGAGCAATTATCCGCCTGATTTTCAGTATGCTGATTTTGCTCCTCAATTCACAGCAGAATTTTTCAACCCTTACGAATGGGCTGAAATTTTTAATGTGAGTGATTAATTGTAAATTATGTTTAATACTTCAATAGCAGATTAATATAGAGGTAATTGGTAAATCCTGCGTGTGAAATGTGTACTTTGCATATCATGAAATGCTCTTGCAATTAACAGGCTTCAGGTGCCAAGTATGTCGTGTTTACAAGTAAGCACCATGATGGATATACAAATTGGCCTTCTGCTGATTCATGGAACTGGAATTCAGTAGATGTTGGTCCGAAACGGGATATCGTTGGGGATCTTGCAAAAGCCATAAGGAATAGCACTAAGATGCGATTTGGCCTCTATCACTCGCTGTTTGAGTGGTTCAACCCCCTTTTTGAATTGGATAGAGAAAACTTTTTCAAAACCAACTACTTTGTGAGGTGAATACGAGTATTCTCACTGTCCTTTTATGATACAGATTAAGTTAAAAATTAATTTCGACCAGAAACATTATTATTTTTTAGTCAGAAAACTATGCCAGAGCTATTCGACATTGTGAACAAATATAAACCTGATGTAATTTGGTCAGATGGTCAATGGGAAGCAGGTTATGAATACTGGAACAGCACAAACTTCATTGCGTGGCTATACAATGATAGTCCTGTAAAGGTGGGTATTCAAGTTCTACCGAAATATTATTTCCAATGAAAAATTCCAATCTTTTATTTCTTGACAGGACACCGTGGTTACAAACGACAGGTGGGGAATGCTAACACCCTGTCAGCATGGAGGATTTTATACTTGCAGTGATAGGTACAACCCTGGTGTCTTGCAGCCGAAAAAATGGGAAAACGCGATGACCATAGATGTTATTTCTTGGGGTTTCAGGCGAAACGCAAAACTATCTGATTATCTCGGGATAGAAGAAATAATCAAGGTCTATTTTATAGTTATTATATAGTGTTTTGTTACAAAAGAGATTTCATTTTCATGTGATGGAATTGATGCATTCATTTTATTACAGACTTTTGTCACTACTATCAGTTGTGGTGGAAACATGTTAATAAATGTTGGTCCAACAAAAGAGGGAACAATAAAACCGATATATGAGGAACGATTGCGGCAGTTGGGAAGTTGGCTCAGTGTTGTTGGAGAAGCAGTATATGCTAGCAAGCCATGGACCCATCAGAATGATTCTATAACAAAGGGAGTGTGGTAAGTCTAATTTCATGTTATGTTTCTAACTCTCGTAACTCTTCAGTCTTCATTTTATTCTTATTGTTTATGATCATCACCAGGTATACAGCGAAGGGAAATGAGACTGTGTATGCATTCTTCTTCGATTGGCCAACTAATGGCAAGTTAACTTTAGGATCTCCCATCCCGTTTTGTAACACTGCCGCTGTTTCCTTGCTCGGCGTCAGGGGTGCATTGGCATGGACTCAGAGATACCAAACCGGAATAGTAGTTGATTTTAGTGGCATTTCACCAGACCGCACAAACAATAAATGGGTTTGGGTTTTGAAATTGCAAGCATTCAGATAGTTTCAACTACTCAACTTCCATGACGGGAAAATTGCTAATCCTTTCCCAGCATCTATTATAATGACTTTCCTACTCTTCTCACATTTAAGACCCGAAGCCTGTATTTCGTATCTACCTTGATTTACATTTTAGATCTATATAGAATTTGTTTGCAAGTGCAATGATTTCTTCATCATAGTAACTAATTTGCAAGCTATGCAAATCACTACTGTAATCACTTTGGTCAATTATTGCATTATTATTTGGACTTATAATTGGTAGAAACTGGCATTTTTATTTATCATGCATTTCCCATTCCAATATTAATAGAGGATTAAACTCCTAGAGTTTTATCTTATCAACATTTTTAACGGTAAATTATAACATATTTTTTGGTGGTACTTGTGGGGCCTGCACATGCTTGCAAATTACATTTAATTGTTGAAGTTCATCTTAGTACCACTGTATAGTTGTAGTGCTGGTCTATTTTTCAATTCAACACTTTTATATCAATCAACTTCAATTCTAAATGATATTGTATAAATAATAAGAGCGACTGAATATAAAGAAGGATATCTGATATAGTGACAGATATAAGTGTATTAAGATAACATTTATTATTGCAATTTACATATGCTCAGCACCAACTATCATTTAAGGATCAAAAAGAAAACCAAGGATATTAAAAAAACTTGTATCTTATTTATTACCTATTTATTTTATAAAATAGGCATATTATATATAGTGTAAACCAGTAATGTACATTTTAACTACATATTCTAGCTTTGTTTTAGATGATGGACCGATTCAAGTTCTAGCACTACTGCAATCTACTGCCTTTTGATTGCACTAAACAATATGATTTAGATGTATATTGAAAGAGTCAACCATGAAAGCTTGTAAAATGCTATTCAAAAATAGTTCAGTTTTCGGACGTCGCCATCGACAACCAAGATGAGCTAAAGGCACCCAGTTTGGAATAAAAAGACGAGGCTAATTTGCCTTGGCTACCAAGTTTCTTGTTTTCAGCTGCGGTCAGTTGTTGCAGAGCGGACGACAGTGGTAAATGATTCTTGATCGATGATGGAATAGAAACCGCATCAGATTTGTTTGATCTACTACTGATAGGGAGATAAGAAAACCTGATGAAAAACGTAAGAAAAAATCATTAGAAAATATCTAACATGCGTACTGTCAGCAATTAGAATCTCACCTTCCGCAGTCAGCAGACAGTGGCAAAATGTTGTGGGAATTTCTTGCTGATTTCGAGAGTGAATGTGAATGGAGAGACTCGGATTTATCTGGCGGTGTCACGAAACCCAACATAACCGAAGTAGACTGGACACATCGGTTGATATTTTTTGTAAGGTGTGGTGAGAAAACATCCAGATCGAAAGGATCTATATAGCTTTCCAGCCAGTCCATCAGTTCGGAAAAACTGTCGTCTTTGACATCGTAGAGGACAGAAGCATCTTCCGATGCTGTAGTAACCACCGATGTGCTGTGAAGCAAGCCATTTAACATTCTTAGATTGAAAAGGTTTTGCAGAGCCCAAGTTTGGGAAAGACTTGATGATGATGGCCCTTCAGTAATTTTAGTATGTAGTCTGACATATGTATGTAGTACACCTCGGAGGGTGGTCGCGGTTATGTCTTGCAGTGTGGACCGACTCATGGAATGACCACCGACCTGACTGATGCTGTTGCATAAAGAATACAGGAGTTCCAGTACCGGCCATGATACAGCCATTGGAAGCTTTATTTCAGAATCTATCTTCGAACCGCTTTCACTCTCCTCTTCTATGCCTATGTGGTCCCACGCCGGCATCGTTTGAAAGAGATCAGCCGCACAATCGGTGTTCAAAATGCTGTTACTGAAATTTTCTATATCCTTCTGAATCATTGCCTCAGACCACAGCTTGAGAAATTTTCTACCTTGGGAATTCATTGTCGTACCGATCTCTTCCCATGCGGGCGATACTGAAGGCTGGTGGAACGAGTGAGACAACATACTGGATGTCATGGAACCACCTGGGTTGCTTAGCTGCTTCTTAAGAACGCCGATGTTGTCTTCATTCCCCACCGTGATTCCAATTCGAAATTCATGACAGAGGTCACAGAAATTTCGACAGAACATCGCGAGGAACAACACTTCCTCTATTCGATTTTGATCTTTTGTCAATTGCTCAGAGAGTTGACTTTGAAATCCCTGCAACAAACTGACAAGCTTGTGAAGACATTCCTTGCACGACTGATGAAAATGTTCACAGATAGCTGTCGCTTCTTCTTTGTCTACCACTCTTTCAGCATTCTTTTTCTTCATAGGGTAACTTTGAGATGAATCCTTTTTTATGCTTGGAATGTAGTTCGCCATGTCTGCTATTACCAATTTCATGCTTGTGTTTAGCTGAAAACAGGTGTTGTACAGCAAGGGAGTGACAGTCAATGCCTTCAAACCTAGTCCACTTTTAATTTCTCTTATTTTCCTTAGAGAAACTTGCTTCCATGCCGTATCATTCACGATGTCATCAGGACGCTCGTTCCAGATAAATTTACTGGTTACTTCACTGTCATGTCCTTGACTGGACTTCCTTAATTCTGTTAAAGCTATGTTTAGGTGATGTTCTCCGCTGGCTAGTACATTGGTAAGAGAGTTCTTGCAGATGGATAATACCTTCTCCAAAAACATGTTCTTCAATATTTGGTCCCAAATAAGCAGGCGCCGACCTAGAATTGACTTACAGGATTCTTCCCATTCCCCATCAACCGAATCACCAGATTCCAACTCAATCATCATGGGACTCTCCTCTTTAGCTTCACTGGAATCACTGACTTCCTTCAAAGTCTCCCAGAGCGAGTGCCTCAAGGTTGAGAGCTCTTTGAACGTTGTTACGAAAGACAATAGTTCCGAGGTACCTTTGTGGATGCAAGTCTTACATCTGTCGAGCCATTTGAGGCAAAGTGTCTGGACGGATTCTTCTGTCAATTTGGATTCTTCATTTTCGTTTTTGAGACTAGTGAGTTTGGAGACAGAATCTGGCAGATACTTACACCATATTTTCTCTTTTTCGATGCTTCCAGATCTTTCATAATCAGTGCATGTCTTAGCGAACGAAGAGTAGGATTCTTTAAGCACATGAGATACAAGTCCCGTTTTGGAAATAGGCCCCTTGACAAGTACAGACTTTCTTCTGATACCAGAGCTAGTGTCTGACGTTTCCATTACTTGAACCGGTGCAACAAACAACTTGTGAGCCTGTTTAATTGTCGCCGCGAGCAGCGTCACGACTTTGCATAGCTTACCGGAACCAGACAACTGGGGCGAGCTCCCAGATGTGCCGTCGAATATCGATTTAATGGCTTCCAATCTTGCCTCCATGAATTCTGGGAAAGATTTACTGGCGTCTATACCTTCCAAAAGTATGATAGAACACAGTGCTTCTGACAAAGGTTTTGAATTCAGGTTGGAGTCCTTGAGCTGTCTTCTGCACTCAGATAAAATCGTCGCTCTCAGATTGTCTAAAGCTTGTGCTTGCTGACCAAGGACAGGAAACCACTGCAGTATGGGACAGTAAGTTGTCGAGCCATCCAAGCTAAGGTTCTTCAGAACTTGTCGACTCTACAATGCATAACAGAAATTGTTAATAAGATCAGGTGAGTTTTCACTTCTGAATATTGCATCTCTCAAGACTAATTGAAAACTATTGCATATCGTTTACCTGCATGTACAAATGAGTGGCATCGATCATGCTGCCGCTCTCCACTCTCGACCATATCGTTTCAGACATCTCCATCAAGAGCTTGACTTGAGCCGAGAGTTGCATATACCTGTAGATACAGATATATTTGAGAATGATATCAATAAAAAGTATCCACAGCTCAACGGTGTACCTATCGACAGACGTCATTCCACTTTTGCTATTTGAACGGTTGTGGGTGAATTTTCCTGCCTTCAATTCTTTCCTTGTGAATTTCTGGAGCCTTTCCACAGATCCTTTGACTTCGGTAGCACATTTTTTCATCTCGGCAATTGTATCGGCTGCTTCTATAAGATCTCTGTACCTAAGAACCAAAACTTTTACATTACTTAATCTGTATTGGTCTAGTTGTATCCAGTACCTATTATGATGAAATTCAGCAGGTTTGTTAGTGCATGATATCTGCAGTTAGCATACATTTACTAGGATTACAATAGTAATACTATTAGAACTTCAGCAAAGCTGAAAGAACTATCTAGGATGGAAGCATAGCTATGCATCTGCAATTGTGATCAGCTTCCTTCACTCCAGCCATTAAATAATGTATTGATACCTTTCTCCAACCATTTGCCGTAAATCTTCCTTTTTAGTTTCAATTTCATGTCTAGTCTTCCTTTCAAAGTCGCGAATATCCTCTACTTTGTGCAGTGAAAACAAGTTATTGATGGATGAATTCGCCATTTGGATGGTGGCAGAGGATTTTTCTGTAACCATCTGCAGTTGTTCCTGACAACGAGATACAGTTTGCCAATGAATGCACTATATTTTATAATTGCTAGCACATACCTATGGGGACAACGTTTTGTTAAGAAAAATAAATACAGGCTGGATACAAGAATGCAGTCCTGGGTCACGTGCTGTGCCTAGCAGAATAACCACGGTTCGATCCCGCCTGTCGTCACCTAGGCGAATTTCGTATTTAAAAAAAACGTACCGTTATATGTTTCATTCATTCATATTTCTGAAACTTTCCAATAAATAACGCGTGGAACGCAGTTATGATGTTAAATGTGCTGCATGTCGTACATGCATATAAGCTTAAATATGACACGTTACAAGATACTATTGAGAACGAGTACGTGCATTCGAGCAAGCGTGTACGTAACTTTTTACGTATAACGTCAGGAAAGACGTAAGATTCACCTCACTTGTCAGTTGTACTCTCGTGTCAAAGGTTGAGATAGGCACAGCAAATGAAATGCATGAGATGAACGCCTTCGCAAAATTATTTTCTATGATACACATATATTCTTACTCGTTTATAGATTTTTGAATTTGTAGAATATGATTCGAAGTTATTTTTTGTAAGGGTGAAGCTTACAATAACATTTCTTTTACTTGATTGGATTTTTAGATCCCGGGTGACGTCACGCCGTTTCCTTTTGTAAATGCGGAGTAGTAAGACTGTCGGCGAACTAGCAGCTTTCTCCAAATTCTTATGTTGGTTTAGAATAAAATAATTAGGTAGATAGAGCCGAATAATATCCAGTTAGTTAGCATAAAGTAATGGCTTATAATTACAGCGCATATGGAGCCACATACGGGTAAGTCGACATTTCATTCGAATGTTTTCCCTGTGTCACGTATGTGCGTTTCTTAAATGATTTTCTGTGTATTGGCAAAGATCACACCTACATGCATGCACCGTATATTTTATATCGCATTATATGAAGAACCTCACCAAGAATGTGTTTTCAAAATACCAATAATCGTTTTTTAGACAACAGTATGCTGGTACGCAGCCATCTACATATAGCTCTCAGCAGACAGGTACAACCACTGCTGGGTATGGACAATATGGACAAACAAACCCATATGGCTCTTCTGTATCAACCTCTTCCACATCTACTGCAGCATCTACTTCCAGTACATATGGGTATAGCAAAATATTCATTCCATATATAATTTATTCATGAGCTGTCATACTTGAAAACTAATTTGAACATGCGAGTAGTAATGATTTTAATGCCCATGATAATATTCAAAACTACACTATTTGATGAACTAGAAGCCATACATGCGGATGACGGGAAGATTAACTAAAATGTTGGAATGACAGAAAAGGGGAAAATTGTTATTCCTAACCCAAACCCTTAACCCTTAACACACCCCTGCATATTACATTTACACACTTCTGCTTTCCAAAATTTTAGTGATTCCCCACGAGGAGGCACAGTTCACAAACTTTAAGCTGAAGCAAATAATTGTGACTGATGTAAACAAATAAGTGCAATGATGATTGTATTCATTTGATAATTTGACGGAGGAAAAGCGTTGGTTGTGGATAATTGTACTACAATTCTAATATTACAATTTACATTTAGTCGGAGTTAGTACTTTTTTTCAGAGTCCGACTTCAGTAACTCAAAAATACTCAAAATCCACCGTCCTATATATAATAAACAATGAGTTCTAACAATAACAATATCCTCTGTTGTGAATGCCTACATCAGACTAGTTTATATCAATAAACAATATTTAAGGGTAATGCAAACTAATAAAATTTAATGCCTTGATCTGAGGTGACCTTAGACCTTATGCCCGAAAAAAATTTGGGAATGCTTTTGTTGCATTTAAAGATATGGAGCGGGCATAAACACAACCTCTTCCAATCAACAACAAACAGCGACAAACAATTACAGTTACAGTGGTCAGCAAGGGTATGGCTACAACTATGCTGATGCTGGCTCAGCGTATGGAAATGGTAATGCACAGAACAGCACTCTTCAGTCTTTTCAGGTATTCATTTCATTGAGCTAAATTTTATAAATTCCTTCCTTTGGAAATTATTGTCTTACACATTAATTTAAAAGAAGTAACATACACCATATTAAGGTGCACTACCAATTTTACAGTAACAGATGGTCCGGCACCTCTGGGCTTTAATCCCGCTCCTGCTCTTCTCTCACTTTTCCCTGTATCCTCTCATTCTATTATATAATTTGTACCAACCTGACCCATTTAGTCATTCAATTCACATTTATTATTTAATTAAGTTCCGAACAGTCCATGATGCTTCAGAGATCAGAGAGAAGCAGAATTAGTTAGTCAGACTTGGGTTATAGATTTATTATTATGTGACCTCTATTGGTCGTCCAGCAACGGATAATAATCCAACACAGTACTGGAACCAAGGGTGCTGGAAAATCATCAGTGTAGCTGTTTGTACTCTTTAAATTAGGTTCCTTATCCAACAGAAATGAAAAATTGAGAAAAAAACGCAAATTATGTATTTATAGGTAGTTTTTGTCACATTGCGATTATATTGAATTGTCTATCATCATAACAAAATCCAGTATGCTTATGTCAGTCAATTTATATCATTTTATTTCTTGTTGTTGTGTAACAGCAAGCATGGTATGGAGGAGCTACTTCTAATGCACCTAATACAAGCCAACAGTCACCAGCTGGCACCACACAACAGCAGACCCTTCAGACCCAACAATATGGGAATATTGCTTTGCAATCACAGGTAAAAGTTTAGGTACTAGTCTATAGTAGTGTGGCCCCTCCGAAATCCCAATTCTGTGGGAGTAAGTGAGGCTAGGTTTTTCTGAGGGTTAGGCTAGGGGTTGATCAACACTAATCCTGTAACCTAACAAAACGTAGCCTAGTTTTAAGAGGGACCACTTTACTAGACCGGTCCAAAGTTTTCAGGTCATGACTCATACAAAATGATTCCACTGTTATATTATTATTTCTTTGCAGTATTTGCAGCAATATCAACAAATGATGTATCAACAATATGCAAGTTCTGCTGCGAGTAAGCTACATAGATATTCTCTTTTCTACATTGCATAACAATGCTCTGAACGTTCATTTGCCATTTCAGCAACTTCGCAGCAACAACAGGGAATGTTCAAGTCTCCACAGCCAGTTGGTACAAAACCTAGAACTGGAATGCCATCGGTCACCAGTACCCAAGGTACCCAATAACCTCATTTTAAACTACATCCATAATTTTGGTTGCATGCAATGAGATAATATAGGCTTGCCAATCGTGTAAAACGTCTAATTTATTAGGATAAGTTATTATTTCACTTTTGCTATTTTAATGGTATCACTTACTTTATGTTATACTGAAGATTCCCACATTGCTGCATTTACGGCCTGATGTGCATGGTCGATGTAAACAAACTCATTAGCGTGATGGTAGTAGTAGTATAATAGTATCCAACTACATTAAGTTTCCTGGAAAATTGTTTCTGCAACAATTTTTCCTAGAACCCATTAGTGATGATGATAGTCAACATGGGGTAATCGTAATCAGATAGTTGATATATGCTGCCAAATATAAACTTTTCATTAATTTGTTACCCATTGTTCTAGTATCATTCAGTTGGAACAAACAGTGAAGGGATTTTTTTATATTCTACAATTGTTAGTTGCGAAGCTGGAAAACAATTTTTAAACAAGGATGATTTGTAATTCACTCAATTATCACTTTTGTAACATCCTAATGTAAATTCACAAGCTTTTATGGTATTGATTTTGTTCAGCTAAACCCGAACAACCTACTTCAGGATGGGGAAGCTATAATCAGAGGCAAGAAATCACCCCTAGTTCTAGCAGGGTAAGTTGCATTTTTTTCCTAGCTTGACTATATATTGATTGTAAGTTAGGTTATTAATTTTTTACTTTTTAGGTAAAATAAAAACCTTATATTCTAGTACATAAATCGGTTAAAACCACTTATATTACTCGAAAAAATTGTTTAGAAGAAACTTCGCTCAGTACAATCACAAGATTTTATTTTTCCTAGCTCTTCATGTCCTGTTCCTCTCCCCTTATGCATGGTGATTCTCTTATGATAAAAACACTGTGCCATGCGTTTCCACTGTACTATTTTGGCAGTAACACAAACAGCAGTACGTTTATCTGGTAGAAAAGCTTCCTTTCAGTCATCTAATAGAAGTGTGTTTTCTGCAGCAGAATGACAGCAGTAATCTAACGGGCTGGAACAGTACACAACTGCAGCAACAAGTACAGGGAGGAATGTCTGCTCCACAGCAACAACAGCAACAGAAGTCTCCTGTTGTACAAAGAAGTCCTATGAAATATAATCAGGTATATGTAGTACAATATCTCTGTATCCGTGGATTCCAGTTGATTGGACGTCAGGTGTGGTTTTTATGTATATAGAACGTGGAGTCGTTTCGCATACCTGTAATGATTTTAATTGAGATCCAATCAAAAAAAAATACTAGAAACTTAGAAAAACATTTTTGAAACTATTATTTTTCTTTGCATGCCATGAAGAAGTATATTGCATGTAACTGATCTATTTTGTGTTCTACTTCCCCCAGAATGACCTACCTTACAGTGCCATGAATCAAGGGTATAAGAGCAGCAATGTCAACACGGGACAAGGCTACAACAATTCCTCACAGTCATTCAGTATGCCTGTCCAAGGTTTCAACACCACATCTAACTCCCTCACCAATCAAGCTTTTAGCAGCCCAAATCAAGGGTACAACATGAACATGTACAAAAGCGGTGGTGCGGCGGGCACATACACTAACAGCGGCTTTAATTCTCCTGGATTCAATAACATGCAAGGGTTTGCGCCGAACCAGACCTACGGCAATCAGAACTACAACAAGGGGTACATAGCTACGAATAATAGCAGCAACAGTGAGTAGAAAGAATTTGTGTTTTATTACTGGGTTTCCCTTAATTACAGCATGATTTCTGCAAGGTAAATGTTCATATTTACCATATTGGTTTGAAATTAGGTATTGATAATTTGCGGCGGTTAATATGCATCGTACCGGAAGGGGTGTGTAGGGGGAGTCGGAAGCAATTGTTTGATACATTCGAGTCATTTCTCATTTGTAAGCTTATGGTCGTTCATTTGTAAATAAACTTTGCATTCCTCAAACCCTATTTTCCAAAGTATTGCCCAGGGCTTACTCATGGAAATCTCCTGTCCATTATTTACTTTCCACCTACTACAGATCAACAAAATCAACCACGGCCCACAGCTAATGCAGGGCCAAAAATATCACAGCGTGGAGGTATGACGGGTCAAATGAATGACACTACGTATCTTCCGTTTCAGTCTCCCACACAACAGCCCCGGCCTCTGATGCAAGGTAGGATTGCAGATGTCCTAAAGTAGATTTACTGTCAGGTCTTCATTGATTCATATTTATCTATATATTCATATTATAATTTCCAGGCATGATGATGACCGCAAGGGGCAGAGGTGGTAATGTTAGGCCTCCCATGGGCAGGGGAAGTCCTATTGCTGGAAATATGGGGTTTCCAGGCCCCACCAGACCTGGCGCACCAGATGGTCCAGATATACCTCCTTTTCCACAAGCATGGCATTCTCAGGATTTCGAAGGATCTGGTCCAGGAGACTGGCAGGTACCATGAATACTGTGAATAGCAGAACTGATATGCCTATGTATTGCATTGTTATCACTAAAAGATAGGAATATGACTATACTGTTATGTAGTAAATTTTATATATTTTTCTGCTTCCAGAGAGGAACTGCAGGGTTTGGAGACGTTGCAAACAGGTAAGAATAATTGTTATGAATACAGTCTTGTAATAGTTTCTTCACATTTGGGATTTGCCTAGTCTGATTTTTTAATTTTGATTCGGAATAGGTGGGCGCGTAATGGACAAAGGGGCCGATATCCTACCCAGCAAATGCTTCCCAAAGGAATATACAACAACAATTCGAGAAACGCCCGAGGTTAGAACAGCTTTATCAATATTATTTTTCTAATGCAGTGGTTTGCAAGCTTCAGGTTACCGCACATTTGCTTTTTTATTCCAGTGTAAACACTACTCAGGGAATTTGATTACATACCTGTGGTTAGGAAAACTGTATAGTGCCGTACTTATTAATTTAGTTCAAGTCTTGCATGAATGAATTTCATATTTTATATTGCCTGAACATATTGCTTCCTTAAATTCAGCACCAGAAAACCACTGCTGTCTTCAGGATGAATATTGCAACTTGTAGCTTTTGAATTGTTTTCCTGAGATTTGTTCGTTAATTATTGCAGGTGGTCCGAGCACGAATCGTGAACTGTGGTCTCCCGCCGAGAAAAATAAAAGTTCGGCAACATCAAACTTTACCAGTGACAAAGATGCCAAATGGTCTGCTAGGTCTAAAGATGATGGAGACTCTTCAGATAAAGTTAGAACCTTGTATATTTTATGTTTAGTTGTCTCTGTTTAGTGATTCTCGTAGTTGATGTTGTCAAGGAGGCTAATTGCTAATTACAGTTATAAGTTTGATACAGCATTCCTCCAGCTTGTAAGAGTTTTTGAAAGAAATTTTGAAAGAGTTTCTTGAAAGCTAGGTTTGGAGTGTAGCCTGATTTTCAGTTTTCCTGTATTTTCCTCCCATTACTTTTTTGTGCTTGTCTCAATACTTCCCAAAAAATCATAATACAGATTTAGCTTTTAATACACCTTCTAAAGCACTACCCTTCCATTTCAGAATAAAAATACCGAAATCAAATCTTTCCTATACGCTTGGCTCGGACCTCGCAGCGAAAGGCCAAATTACGACACGAAACAAGTCGGTGAAAAGCCGAATATATCCTTCCAATGCGAGGTAAGGCAGGAACCACGAATGATTAAGATTAACCATAATCAACAAAATATTTTTTTATACCTTGCAGTTACACGTTGAGAAATATTCATTCGTCGGCTTCGGCGAAGCGTCAAGCAAAAAGGATGCACAGACAGCCGCAGCATGGGATTTTGCTAATCATCTTGTTAAGAATAGCGAACTGGCGGAGTCTGAGTTACCAGAAAAATCAGTAAGTTTCTTTCAGACCTTTGTGTTCTAGGAATAGGTATGGTTTCCAGGGCTGTGGAATCGAGGGTGGGAAGCAATTCTTTGGTTACTGGAGTAGGAGTAGGTAAAAATGTACCAACTCTTATTAAACCCTTATCATCAAACTACCCTATAATAATATTTTTATTCATTGCCTACCTTCCAGTAACGAAGTAACAATGTGATTCAGTTGGCAGATTTTTGATTTACAAGTGAGTTTGAGGAATGCAACTGACTTGTAAATCAAGGAAGTGGTGGGTGTTTTTTCTGTTGTATCCTTATTATTTTTTAATACTTTAGCAGACAAAAAATGAAGACAGTGAAAAGGACTTTACCTCGACGGGGGAAAACGAGGGAGAGGAGGTTGTCGAAAACGGAGACAAAAAGAAAGAAGATGAAAGCGATCCGAAATCACGTGACAAAAAAGGTAGGTGGATTGAAGCCTGACATGGAATTGGTTACATGTTTGCCTGGCTTTTGGGGTTCTCACTTGTGTAGCATGATTCAATGATTTTGTTTTGTTCAGTTGACAACAGAAAAATGAATGTTGGAGTAAATCAAAAGAGAAACAAAGAGAGGGAGCGATGGAGCCAGCATTATTCTCGTGGAGTTAATTCTGCTGGACGTGGCGGCCCACGTATGGGTGGAATGGTAACTTTTCTTTTTATAAGTTTTGATGTTAACACTCATAGTTGAGTATGAGTCGAGATTTTATTACCAGAATATTAACAGCTTGACTTGAGTCGAGTAAGTTTAAAAAATGGAAGGATGCTTGGTATACTTGGCTTCAATTTGACCTCATTTTTCAATTGAGATAAATTTTTACTGAAGTATATATATATGGTAATAGCTGAGAACGATTTTGAAGTCGAGTAGCATTATACTTCCCCTCAATCCGATATGTTATATATTACAGGCTAGAGGCCGACCACCCCCTATGGATATCCCACCTTTAATGGCTCAACCAGTTGGACCCTGGGAAGGACCAGCCATGGTCCCACCCCATATGATGCCTCATCCTATGCCTATGATGGATTATGGTAAATATATTTTGAATTTCAACGTGGTGCTGTTCTACTTGGTCAGCCTCACAGATACACTTACAAATATATATTCTTACTCAGGAGGATGGCCCATGCCTCCGAATATACCCATGGGACCTCCGCCACCACTCATGAGAAGAAACTATCAAAATGACTATTGGCGAAGGCGTGATATGCAAGAGAGAATGAGAGATGACGTTGGTATGAGGTGGAATCAAGACTGGTATGTTGATCTATTCCCATCCTAACTCCTAGTACAGGCTATTGGACAGTTATTTTTTTCGTGCTACAGCTATATGGCTTGATGATAATACAGAAATGTATTATAAATTTCTTTCATGGATATTTACTCTTTACCCTCTTGTCTTTTTACTTTTGACATCGATTTTAATATGCAATAAGCCAACACATTCTGTGTGAACTCAATGTAACATAATATCCTGCAAAAGAAGATTTCATTATGCATTCTGATCTTGAAATACTCTTCATGTAGTTGTTTTCTATACTGGGCAATAATTTGTACCAAAGCTTTTACACCCTGCATAACCTGCATAACATTGATAGCGGTATGTGCCTCCTTTCATTTTCCAACCAAAGAGAATGAACAACTTAGTTGAAATTACTTGACCTGTAGAATGCTTCGGATAATGATATTCATTCACTATACCTAGGCAACATCCAGAAGACATATTTATCCAGCAGATGATTATGAATCAACAGGAAGCAGATAAAGAACATCATACACACCGTAGTCATGATGTGCCTCCAATGGAAGCAGTAGTGGGAGAATGGCATAATGTCACAGCTGTAAGTATCTATTGAACACAGCCATAACTGCTATTATTCAAAATTTTCTGTCTTTGGCATTTTTGTTTGTTTACTCCTTAGGCAAGACCTGTAGTAACCTCAGATGACAGGCATGTTATGGCAAAGCATGAGGAGATATACCCACAGGAGGGCAAGCTTAATAATCTATATCATATTGTCAACACGGTAGAACAGGCACTCAAGTTGCTTTCAGATAAGTTTGTTGATGAAGACCATCCACGGCCTGAAGGTGAGGCTTATTTGTGCAATGATGTAGGTGATTTTTAGATAATTGTAGATTCTTATGTATTAACTTTTGAAATGTCAAACACTAAATTCTGTAATTCTTTCTATTTTTGAGAACTATGATCCTTAACATAATAATGTGCCCCATGGAACCTAAGCCATTAGAAAAACAGAATATTTTATTTTGACCTTCATTCTATATGACTGAGGACTGAAGGTTTAAATGAAGTACTTTCCAATTTTTTTACTCCAGAAAACAAAGATGAAAAAGAAAAGGATGTTCTAGAATCCACAGAAGTTAACAGCTTGGCTGAGAAAATAAAGGAGAGTGAGGACTCGCTTGAGTCAGAAGCCAAAGAGCAGCAGGCAAAAGCAAATGGTGAGGAAGACGTGTTCGAACCAGAAAAGCCAGCAGAAGATAAAGAAAAAGATGCAGCGAACGACGAGAAAATTAATGGTGAGCAAGAACAAGAGAAAGATGGAAGGAAGGATGAGAAAACCGCAAAAATTAAAATGTAAGTCGAAAGTTCTTGTTGATTGTTGATAAATTAAATATAATGCTAATGTAACGTTTCAATCTGGATTTTTTTTTCGCAGACTTAAACGGCCGAAAAAAGCCCAAAAGCAGGTGGACACTCGGCCACGGGTTCTTTGTGGCGTTAATAGGATAGGACCATTGGCCAAAGGCCTACTTATTAGCAGAGATGATCATGTTGATCTCGCTCTGCTATGTGGTGAAATACCAACTGTAAAGCTGCTAAACAGAATCTTGGAGCATATAGGAGGTAAATGTCACATCACCGAATATAGTTTTTGTTTCGATATCTATGTACGGAGAGGTTTGAATCCCAATATTCAGTGTATTATTCTTTAAAATCTTTAGAAAAATTGTCAGAGGTCGATAAAGATTTCAAACTCATTGTTGAAAAAAGAGAGGACGAAGCTGGTTTCTTGGTCAAAAGCGTTGATACTGACTCGAGTGTAGAGGTAATTTTAATTACATATCTTTGTTTATTGAATTTCGTCTGATGTGTCACTCTTCTGAATGAACAGGCTATGGTGACCTTAACGAAAAGTGGACTTCGCAGAGTTCCTAAGAAGGTCGAAGACAATAATGCAGTTATAGATGAAAGTAAGAAAGAAGAAGAAGAAGAAAAAGATGAAGAAGAACAAGAGCAATCCAATGAGAATACTGAGGAGGAGGCGGAGGAGGAGGAGAAGAAAAAACCAGCCCCTGTAGAAGCCGTTGTAGAAGGTGAGTGTGTAATGCTGTGTGTCTCATCTAAACTGTAATCAATGCCAACTTTACTCAGGTAAGGCCAGATTATCTGCTTCCATATTATAAATCCATGTTAGTTCTGTTCTATGTTATGGAACAAGTGTTGTTTTTAATTCATAACAATAAATAATTCAGTAAACTTTTATGAAGAATAAAAACTACCTTGTATATCCTACAATATTTTTCTTCATCTACAGACATACGATTTTTTTCAATTCTTTTAATCTAACAGAAATACCAGAGGGAATGCTACCCAGGGAAAAAATGATCGAAGCTCTTGCCTGTCTAAGACATACAAACTGGTTCCAGGTAACAATGAGTAGCTTTGCTAATTTTTATATCATAGACCTATGTAACTATTCACTCATTTATTTACTATGTAAAGCTTATTTTGGTAATAAATGTTATTATACTTGATTGTATTGTCCATGTTTTCCACAGTAGACTTTCTTATGTCCCACATTAGCAATATGAAAATACTTCAAAAGGCTTCAGTTCTTGAAATTTGTTAATGAAATTATGCTTATAATACCTATTTTCAAAATTGAAAAGGTAATGATTAAATATCATCCATAATGCATTGTAAATTTGCAAAAAAAATGTTCAGGTTTCTTATTTAAATGAAAATGTTTTGTGTCTATCTGCAGCAGTACAATTTTCTAAGTTTATTTTTTACATTTTTTCTTCCAGGCAAAAGCATGTAGTCTACAATCATGCGTAATATTAACAAGAATTCTTAGAGATTTACAGCGAAGAGATCGGGTTTGGTTACCCCTAAAAGAATGGGTATGAGGCAGTGGAATAATATAATTAATAATGTCTCGATGTGTAGAATTCTCACATTTTCCTATTTTTCTTTCAGGCTTTAGAAGTCCTGATTTACAATTGTCTTGCTAGCTCCGAAGAGCAAATGAGCGCCGGCGATGCTTGCAGGAGATTTTTTGAAGTCATTGCTGGTGGAATATTGCTGCCAGGTAAACACAGTGCTTATCTCGATTCAGAACCCAAATCAACTTGAAAACTTGTCCCTTACAATTTTTGCCTTGCACTGTGCACCCCATCATGTCTGTGGTTTCATTTAATGTTTTTTCATGTAATTGTTGCCATAAAAATCTCTATTATAATGAAGGATTGTGTTTTCTAGGCCGTCCTGGACTGCAAGATCCTTGTGAAAAGGCAGTTAGAGATGTGCTCGACTGCTGTACAGTGCAAGAAAAGGAAGAAATAACTAAAAGCGCACAGCGTTTCCTAAGACATCTTGCCTTCCGCGAAATACACAAGGTTGGTGGAATTAAAGTTAACATAATTCCTGCCGTGGGTCTTGTCTCAACTCTGAAATACTAAAAGAGGTTTTGATATTGTTCCAATCAGATTCTTGGCATGGAAAAGCTTGTTCCCACATACAAATCTAATGCAATGGACAACAGACAAAGCAGACTGAACACTAGATCATCATCTGGTATGTAATAGATATCTTTCTGTGGGTAATCATAAGTTCCTTCTACACAAAGTTTTTTCTTACACAAGATGCTAAAGAATCAGAAGAGAAAAGCTCAGACGCGAATAATATAAGAAAGCGTAGATTCGAACATAATGGAACTGATAGCCAGGCAGATAGTCCTAAAAGGTCATTAACTGATGAAGAAGGTACACTTACTTTTCCCTCCAACTTCCCACTTTGCTAGTAAAACATATATCCTCCCAGGAACACCTTAATTGATGCCTTCTGATCACACTGACTCAAAGTCGGGGTGCATATTTTTACATGGGTCTAGAGCTTTTTTTGGCTATTTGGACATCATAGTTTGGGTGCGTATTATATTTGAAGAGTTATGGTATTTACTGTTATAAGTTGTAATTTGGTGCATGAAAATAGGAAGAGATATGACTAAATTTAATGTTATGTTGCCTCGTAAGCTTGTTATTTCCTCAAAAAATTCTTGTGCATCTAAAATTTGCAAGATTGTCCGTAGGCTGTAGTTTGCCTATCTGTTTACTATTTACTAGCATTTTATTAGACCTTGTTTTAGACACTGACACTCAGCAAAACCTCGCTGAACTGTCCATATCGGACGAGGCATCTGACGGTCGCTCAGCGCAAGAGGATGCCGACTCAGAGCCATCAACGAAGGAGAAGACGCAGGATGACAATAACACTGCCACTGAAAGCCGAAGCATAGAGGCAGAAATTGACAAAGTTACACAACTTGAAATTACAGTTTTAGAAGGCAGCGACGACAAACGTATGGAAACCGGAAGCACGGAAGGTGAAGGAAAAATAAATAAAGAGGAAGATGTTCCTCATCAAAGTATCATGGACACGTAATTTAAATTAGAGAAATTATAATGGACTTCTTTTATTACACTGAACCCTCAATAATTATGTACAGAATTACCTTAAGGTTACCTTTTGTATGGCAACCATAATTTCTTTCAGTACCAATTAATTTTTTGGTAAGTAGGTAAGTCAATTATCTATACTTTGATCATGGCCTGGAAAATGAACCTTGGCCAAAAATAATCAATCTCAAGATAGGCTTGATATACCAAACTGAATAGAATTAGGACGTCTTAATAAATACCCTGCTAATTCATAATAAATTGTAAGTTAGCTATTCTATATATAATATTCTTCAAATACCAGGACAATTTATTGAACTGAAGACTAATTTTTTCTATGATATGGCACATTTGATATATATGCAGGGTAAACAGTCATACATTCACAGAGTGAATCATTCACTGATCCCCTAGCTCCCCCAGGAGCCAAGTACCTCGTATTCGAGGATCAATAATATAACCAAAGTAAATGGCACATCTACATCCATTATGCCTAATTCATGTTCATTCATCTCTAGATGCCCTATGATAATTCGATTGAGGCCTAGAATAGGTTCTTATTCAAACTCGCTGAGGCTAATGTATCTCAAAAAAACGCTCTGGAATATGTACCCAGTAATAGATATATCTAAGAAGTTGCCTTACTCTGTATGGTCTTAATGAGGTTCGCCTCATTTTTTCCCTCGTATTAAGTAATTCCAAATTTAAAGGATTGGAATGATGATGATTTTATTTGATAAAGGTATCATGCAAAATTATTGAGGTCTCAGTGTATGTGTTTAGATTATTATTCATTGTGTCTATTAATAACCGGGCAAATATATGTCAGAAGCACGCAGAATGCATCTAAATATCAAACTTTATTAAAAATCTGATTCGATATGGCTATTTAAGGCCTGAGGGGTGGGTACGATAACGCTCTTGAAACCAAGATTTTGTTCTAAATGTTGTTACATGATCGTGTATTTATGATATAATTCTGTACATAACCGCCTTTTTGATTACGAGTGAAGACCAACTGTATATACTTTGCATGTTTGAGTTTTATCAACAAAATCTGAACAATCAGGAGCGTATTTACAACAAGGCCTCAGCAACATTTGCATATCTTGACCTAATCTGAACATTCAGTTATAGATATTGAATGCTGCTGTGTTTCGTCAACTCCTTTGCTATGTTGATAAATAAATTTGAAGAACAACAATGTCTTCTATGTATAACGTGCTGCACTGTAGCTGCAAGAAATCCGCTGAAGGCGCTGTTTTAATGTTATCAATGGTAGAGATCATTCAATTCTGCTGCAGGACAAATACATACCTGAAGAAAAAAACTATGTAGAGACAGACTATGTGAGTTTACGGACTTCATTTTTGAGTATGAAATAATGTTTTTGGGAAAGATTTAGTTAACTATAAAACAAACAACAATACTCTTGTCGTTGCCTACGCTAAGCCTGACATGTGGGCTGAATGTAAAATTACAGCAATAAAGTTTTAACAGAGTCTTTGTAGAGTCTTCAATCCTTTTTTATTATCTACACGTGACTTTAATATTGTAGTGCTAAAGGCGGCGATACGGAGTGATACATCGCAATTCTAGTAAACTGCTTTTGGATGATAAATCTGCCGTTAGTCACCGGTTCATCGGCAGGTGGTACATATATCCAGCTATATGCTGGCGTCCTGAAGTATGTAAGATTACTAATGCAACAACATTAAATTATGTTTTTGGAAAGTTGATTGTAATTTCCTATTCGTTGAATGAAAATATTTTAAATGTTGAATAGTAATTTCCAAGACTACTTTCGTCATTACTCGTCGATTATGGTATTTTTACTATAACTACCACCTAATTTATTGTGATACCGATACTAACAAAGGATAAAACTCCTAATTATCGTAAAATGATAAAATGTTCCTTTTGAAAACCTTGGAAAATTTTGCGAATGATATTCTCTCTAGTGGTTATAGATTTCACGATTCGTGACGTATTTCTAAGTTTTTTCCTCACTTCTTAACTAAATGAATGGCGAGTCGTCGCGTGCGCTTCAGATACGTTGATGTATTTGCAGTACGTCTATTTATACACAGTTACAACAATTCGTCGCAAAATATAGTTGATTAGGTCCAACAGTATTTACCAAGTTTAGATGACAGAAGGATTTGCACTAAGTTTATTATTTTTCTGTTCACTGCCCAAAAATCGGCGTGAATGCTGAGCTCAATATTTTCTTGTGATATATTTAGTTTATCGGATTGAAGTTGAACCGCATCTCAATATCGAGAAACAGATATGCAATTAATCTTGATGGAACCGCAAATAAATGCGTCTTGTTAGTAAATTTAATTGGACTGTGGATGTCCAATTCCATTTTTCAAAAAGTTTGAATATAAATAATTGAAACTTACCCATAATCCTGATTTGAGCAAAGTTGTATGTTGTTATTAGGTCACATATGTGTACACTGTATGACATCAAAATACACTCCGTGGTGCATTTCATTCACCAAGGCCTAGAGATTTTCAACTTGGAGTTGATTTACTTGTAGCTGTAGCGTTGTGGAGAACGATTCCCTCGTATAATACGTACATATACATTAAAGTTTTTCTGTTTCGTCGGCACTTATTAGACTTGAGTAACAATGAAATAATTTTGCTGGCATCCATGTCATGTAACGGAGTCGAGTTTCTCACCTGCGTAGTGGTAAAAAATTTATGTTTTTGCGGCGCGACTATGGTTCCTTTTGCGTGAAGTTTACATAGAGTGCACCTTGGCATCCAATTATTATTTCTTGCTTTCATGTTTATCGAGCCATGAAAAGAATAATAATTTTAATCCGTGAAAACAAAAAAGAGATGTTCTTATGCTTGAGCTTTCTGCATAATACTGCTAATACTTATGTTATGTTAAAACAGATTGATTTTCAGATTAATCAAATCGTAAATGCAGTATCTCAGCGTTGTCATTGCTCACCTTCTGTTTTTGCAATGGTCATTGTATTTCTATTATTCATCCCATCCATTCATCCTTCACCCTATAAAACTTGCTCGTCTGTTGGGATTTGAAAATCTGACAATGATAGAAAGCAGAAAATCTTCAATCATAAGCCTATCTCTCTCCTCTGAAAAAATTCCCCTTTTTAGGACTGATAAATTCTAATAATGCAGATATTCTTTTCTTTATTTCAGCCTGAATGTTTGTTCTTAATAAGCTTTTACTCTATAGTCGTCACTGCGGTGTATGCTCGTTTATTTTGTAGTTAGACTGGTGAAATGTCTTTTCCACATGGTGTGCCTACTGTATCATTAGGAGGATCAGTATACGCTACTGCTGTGCGTCCTGTTTCTCAACAGATGATGGTTCCAATGACCCCGGTTAGACACGTCACATTGGTTCCAGTTAGCAACGTTGTTATGAGGCCAGTCGTTACCAGTCAGCCGACCACCATTCGTACAATAGCCGCACCTCCAAGAATTGTACAGACAATGCAGTTCAATCCGATCTCTGCCGTAATCCCATCCCGTAAGTCTGTGAGCGCTACGCATTCGATAATCGCGACTGATTCGAATTCAATTGTGTCTTCGTCACAAAACAACACTCATGGCAATGTGTCGCCACCCGTAACCGTGTTCGTTGGGAATATAACAGAACGGGCTTCGGATACCCTGGTTCGTCAAATTCTCATGAAATGTGGAACAGTATACGCATGGAAGAGAGTCCAGGGAGCTTCGGGGAAGCTTCAAGCATTCGGATTTTGCGAATACAAAGATGTGGAAGCTGCGCTTTGCGCGATACATCTTCTTCACGACTTCAAGCTCGGTGACAAAAAACTCTTAGTGAAAGTGGACGCCAAGACACAGGACGTCATAAACAAATGGAAAAAAGAGAAAGGCCTAGAAACTCCCGAAAATTCTGATTTCATTCCTCCCAATGTCAACAACTGCAAGACAGGTCTGGATGTTCTCATGAAAGAGTATGCTTCGGAACTAAACACTTCTGTCAATCATCTACCTGAAAAGGAACCTGTTGCTTCGTCTAGAATAGAAGAACCGGTCGTGCGTGAATCACACAATGTCGAAGAGAATCTAAAAAGTCTTGATCTTGAGGATAGCGAGAAGGATTTCATAAGTAAAGAGATCCGTTCTTTTCGAACAGCTCAAAAGCAAAAGGAAGAGGAAAGAAAAAAAGTGGAAGAGCGAAAAAAGAAAGAGAGATTGGATAGAGAAAAAAGGGAGGAAGAAAGAGAAAAACAAAAGCAAAGGGAGAGGGAAGAGCAGGATCGAGAGAAGGAACGTGAAAGGGCGAAAAGGGACGTACACAGTCGTACTCCTTCAAGGCGACGTGAAATTTCTAATCACGCTCGGCCATCGCCGCCTAGGATTCGCAGAAGGAGTCGTACTCCAGAAAGAGGCAATAGAGCCAGAAGTCCACCGAGGCGGCGATCACGTAGCCGGTCCATTCACGGGCCAAGATCCAGAAGGAGTCATTCTCGTTCGGACAGACGACACGATGAGGAAGGAGAAGATGACGAAGCTTACGAAAGGAGAAGGATGGAAAGAAAAATTAGGGAAAAAGAGGCAGCGTATCAGGAAAGACTTCGTGCTTGGGAGATGAGAGAACGCCGAAGGAAAAGAGAATACGAGAAAAGGGACGACAGAGAGCAGATGACGCGGAAAGAAATGATAAGGGAAGCGAAACGTCTCCAGGAATTTCTAGCTGATTATGACGACAGCAAAATGGATCACAAATACTACACCGGAGGAGCGATGATGAAACGTCGTCGCGAGTATGAGAGAGAACAGGAATCTGATGGTAGAGATCGTAAAAAAGAGCAAGAGGAAATCGAAGCTTTAAAACAAAGGCTGGTGCAAGAGAACCATCCGGATCCAGAATCGGCAATAGCGAAAGCCCTGAAGGAAACCGAGGATGTTTGGAAACCTCTGCTAAAAACAGAAACTCCTCCCCGAAAGAAAGATCGCTCGCCGGAAAACGACCATTCTTCAACATCTTCTTCTTCAGATTCTGATTCCGATTCTGAACAAAAATCTGGCTCCAACTCCAGCGATAGCGAGGAAGAGTCTGGTGACGAAAAGATATCTGAAAATGCTCCCCGACTCATAACAGCAAATTTGGTACCAGTCGCGGATGAACCCAAAGCTGTGACGGTCACTACGCTCAAACAGGAAACCAATTATGTGGCCGATACTCTATCTCAAAATGGAGAAAGCACGCCTCAGCAGGATGGTCAAAGCATAAAAATGGAATTCTATGGCTCATCTCCAGCAGTAAAACAAGAATACTCATCACATACATCGCCCTACAAAGCTCCACCTTTAGGAATTCCAAAGCAGCAAGAAGTGTCGAACGTTTCAGCACCCGTCATGCAGATTCCAGGTGCGTCTCAGCGAAAAAAGCTGAAGGTCTCGGACGTCTTCAACCAGGACTATGACGAAGAGGAGGTTCCTAAGAAGAGAAAACTAGTACCGCTGGAATATACCCATGAGGAACGAAACGCCGTTCACCCCGCTCGCTCTGCCGAGGACAAGCGCAAGATGGTGCGAGCGCTGATAGAGAAGATACCGACCAAGAAAGAAGACCTGTTCGATTTTAACTTAGATTGGACCATGGTAGACCAAACCTTAATGGAAAAAAGGATTCAGCCCTGGATCACAAAGAAAATCGTTGAATACATCGGGGAAGACGAACCCACGCTCGTAGAGTTCATATGCAGCAAAATCATGTCTAAGAGTAGCCCCGAACGCATTTTCGAAGACATATCCATGGTCCTCGATGACGAAGCCGAAGTTTTTGTTGTAAAAATGTGGCGTTTGCTTATTTACGAGACTGAGGCAAAGAAGGAAGGCCTCACCAAATGAAAAACGCTGATTCTAGTTATGTTTCCTGGAAAAGTTTTCCTCTGCCCACCTTTTACGTTTTAAGTACAGGTGCATGAACACAGAGGTGGGCTGTTACAGAAACAATGACTTCTGGTCAAGAATGAACTAGCTCCTATCCTAGCTAATCATACTTGTTGTGAAATTTTTTTTTCTTTATTTTAAAATGAATAAATAAGAACCAAATAGACCAATGTCAAACTTTAATGGCCTCATTCGCTTCCAGCATTTCATGGCTCGCAATGGAAAGATTTTTCGCTTCGATATTGATTGATTTCCACTATTCGGAATTTTTTCGTCTACAATTGTTATGTGATGTGAAAATTAGGAAATTGTCATTGACGGACGTTTTATTATAACATCTTAGAGATGGCAAGACTTGGAGCCAGTTTCCATGAACAGTAAATAAATTTCTGCAATTCGAAATATGGCTTATTTTCGAGTGTGTGGATGTGCTAATCTTTGCTACCATTAGCTCCAATTTTTGTAACAATTGAGTTGGTGATTTTTATACATAGCAGTGGAGACGAATAAATGATTAGTCATGTACTTGTTTGTTTTTTAGCATTAAAAAAATGGGAGCATCGAAATCTTATTCCGGTGCAACGTAATCCGTACAATATGGGATTACTACGATGACGTCATGAAAATGAATTTCAATCACGTGAATCGACTTTCCTTCCATTGCAGTCTTCAAATCTCCTAATGTAAATGTATATTTGCCTGCAAACAGACCTACAATGGGATTTATTTTCCTTGGTGAACTTGGTGCTTAATAAAATACAGATCACAGCATACAGAATATACTCAAGATTTATAATTTTTCAATGCTTGGTGACAGGGGTCACGACCTCTCAAGATAAGGCAATGTCTATATGAATACTGAAAGTAGATCGCATGCTATAGCAGCACCAAATTAATGTGGTGATGATTTGACCGTGCAGAGACGACAGACTAGTAAGATACGTTTCTCAAGAGATAGAGGGAGACAAGCAAAATCTTTTACGCTTGGTTGATTACGAGGCGTTACTTTCCTCGAGTTTTTATTAGAATCATCTTAATTAGCGAGAATTGATGTCAGGAGTCAGGAACAGAGCAGTGTTGTACAAAAATGTTTACGTTCTTTCAATAGCTTTCAGTGTTTGTTTATACAATATAGTTCAGTATTATAGAATTAATTTTATGTAATGGCTTACTTTGGAGATTCTGCGATCACGGCCTTACAATTCGTGAAGCATGTAGCGGTAGATAGCATAAATTTGAAGTATTTGAGAGGGATTTTATGTTGCGATATGATTAGAAAAAGGATAATCCTTTTCATTATCCAACATCTCTTTTTTTAGTAGTAGTTCAAGCAAAAGATGGTATGGGAGCTAGTTTAGTAGTGTGGTATCTTCGAAACCCCAGTTACGCTGAGAGTAGATTATAATCTAATCAATAGTAAGAAAAAATGAGATGATATAACTTAGCTATTGCGTTTATTGCTGTTAAGGTTAAGGTTAGGTTTTACGTCATTCGTAATACAATGGCAATTTCGAATTTATTTATCCGCTAAGTGGCAATAGCGATGAAATAGAATTTGTATTACTGTAGTTAGTAAACAGTCACCACAGATAGTAGAATATAATTTATGACATTGACTGAATACTTAAGTTAACTCTGGTATTGGAGTATTTGGTTGTATTAAGGTAAGTCGTCTCAGCCACGGCTGAAGTTTTAAATGCATCTAGAAAACTGCAGAGTCTTTGTACGTGGTACCCTTTGACAATAGCAAAGTTATCTCATTTTTTCTAACTAGTGACCAGGATGCAGACTTGAACTTATGAGCCGTTATTCCTTTCCTATTGCGCTAAGTTACGATTTACCTCATTCGTAATACAATGGCGATGATATATTTGAAATTAATTTCCCGCTAGATGGCACTAGCGAAGTCCTCAATAGATTAGTTTGCGCGTAGTTAAAACACAGCCACCACAGACCTTAAGATAAAGAATCTCCTCGTGTATTTGTTATTTCGCTCAACGAAGAAAAATGAAAAGTGCCTTGTGCGTTATATTCATTATCGGATGAAGCTAATGAATTGCTATTAAAACATGTTATGGTTAAACCCATACGTAGTAAAAAGGCATAGACGACTTCAATTATTCATCCGCTAGTTGGCACTAACGAATATATGAATGTCTGTAATCATTTAGTTAGTAAACAGTCACCAGAGACATTAGAATTTAATTTATGAGATAGATTGAATAATAAACTTAACTTCGGTATTGGAGTATTTAGTTGTATTAAGGTAAGTTATTTCAGTCAAGGCTGAATTTTATTTAGTTATTATAAAGAAAGCTATGTATGAACCTGTGATGGTTTTTATTAAGAATCATCTCGAATGATTCCTTATTACTTCTTATTTTGCCTAACGATGAAAAATACCTTGCGCGTTATCATATTCATTGTCAGATTTTCTTGAAGCTAATGAATTGCTATTATGGTTTACCTCATACGTAGTAAAATGGCACAAACATCTTCAAAATTATTCATC
>QRAM01000303.1:3661-107595 GCA_013436055.1 Halocynthia roretzi
GACAACAGGTTGATAACGCAGCTCTTCGAAGTGTGTCCCCATGTGCTTTTTCCAAACACCCCGATGACACAGATCTCCTGACCTCCCTGGTTAGTGTCGACCTCTCCGTGAAATGGAATACGCCACACGCTGTCCATTGCCAGATTTGAAATCTGTTTAGTTTTAACTAAGGACTTGCTTTATCTCTAATTCTACATTAGAATACTATTGCAATCTGTAAAGATAATATATTACATGGAACAATAAATAATATAATAGTTGAACAATATATATTTTTTGTACCTGGGAAACTTCTTCACACTTACATCATTTATGACTAGAGAAGAAATGAATGCATACTACATATTAGGGCCCGATAATAATAGCACACTGTATAACTCATGCATAGATCCTCTATTTCAGTGATGAACAACCTCCATGTAACTATGGATCATAATTAATTCAAGAAATCTCTGTGGACCATTGGTAACAATAATTATTACAAAATGTGTACATGTAATCAATTTCACCTGGTATTGAAAGCTAAAACTCAAAATACCTGATATAAATGCATTTTGCTATAATATCATTTTCATCAACATACAATCACTAGCATATTATTAATGTGCTAAAAATAGTGATTTGTTATAGAATTCCCATAGAGAAAGTAGAGAGAAATATTGCATATAACAATCTCTATTATAATTCTATGGTGTTGACCTAACTTCGATAAAATGTTGTTCAATTGCACGAATAACAGTTTGCAAAATAATAGAAAATTGTTCCAGTTCCAGGGATATCAAGTACTCAAAAATTCTGAAACTGCAGCAACAAACTCCTTTGGTTTCTCAGAATGTACCCAATGTCCGCATTCAGGAACGTGCTCTATTTTGGCATTAGGGAACAATCTTTTTATATCCGGATAGTCCTTTGGTCTAAAATTGGAAAAAAGTAAGCGCCTATCTGATAAAATATTCAAGTGAGCTAACAGAAAGAAAAACATCTTACGAAATATAGGGTGATGCTCCACCACCAAGAAACAATGCTTCACCATAGAACGGTTCTAGATGGTCAGTACCAGGCAGGAAATAAAGAATGCCCACATTTTTCAATATTCCATCAATATTAATTCGCCATTCCACTGTACCGGGTGGATTTTCTCTCAGATTTGTCAGGACAAAGCTTCTGATTGTTGGATTCTTAGAAAGAAGAATCAATTTATTTAGGTCTAAAAACACAGGAAGAATTGCAATACAAAATATAGCAATACTGGTATAGCAGCACGAAGTTGAACGTCTGCACTCTTACGAGCTTGCGAAAGTCTCATTCCAGAGTCCAGTATTACGTCTTTCATGGCTTCTATATACAGTTGGATTCCTATAACAGAACATAGATAAAATGGTACGATAAGTTAGAAGGGTGGTCCAAATGCAAGCCACCCGATATTTAGCGGCCCGTGAACGTGCTTTGTTTATAAAAAAATATCACTTTAAATTTGGGCTAAATATCTAAAGTCTTTATATATGCATCCAACAGACTTCGGTAAAATAATTTTCGAATCCTGTAAAGTTGGATATAATATGGAAAAATAATTTCCAAGAATAGCAGTAACTCACAAACCTGATGACACAACATTCCTTTCTGTTTCTTTACCCGGTGATACATCAACAACGATCAGCTTATTGATTCGATGTGGCTGCAGAAAAAGTGAAACAATTGAGTGCTCATTTCAATATTTTAGGTTCAAAATTATTGAAAGGTTGATAACTAGATAGGAAACTTGGGAAGGAAAATATACATTACATATAGATGATTACTATTAATGAATTTATTAGGGAATTACTTTAACTTACAAAAGATGAATCTCAATTAAATATGTAGGTTAAGTTTTGAAAATCAATTATTGGGCAAAAGTAGAGTGGAATGGGATACATCATCACACACATACTTCAAGCAATGCTGTAAGCATAGTAAGTCTTCCACCTAGACTGTGTCCTAGCAGAGAACATTTTCCAATTTTAAGAGTGTCCATTAATTCAAGCAAATCTTCAGACATAGCTGAATAGCTCATCTCATCTGCGTGCGGGCTCTCTCCATGGTTTCTTAAATCGCATGCTATAATCTAAATTCAAATCGGAGCAATAGATATTGACATCGAATAAATGATACGCCAAATTCCTTATTTGACTACGTTCTGCTTTNCAGATCAGTGATTCCCGATTTTTTTTTCTCAACGACTCCTGGAGCATCAAAAAATCAAAATTACCTTAACTCCTGTTTCTTTTCCCAGCATCTTCCCCACTGTATTGAAATTGGATTTATTACCAAGAACACCATGGGCGATTATTAGGGAGTCATTTCTTCCGTCGCCTTGATGTATCACTGTGTGAGACAAGCTCAATTTCCTCGCACTTAATAAATGCAAAATAATTGTTATGGACCTGTGTTTTAAAGTATTATGTTCATGCTAGTACGATAGAACTTACGGGGAGTTATAAAGAAAACATGAGGTCGCAAACTTCTTTTTCAAAATATGGCAAGTGGTTGGTGTAATTTTACCGTATATTTTTAAAAACATTCTAAACTTTTTTTTCACGGTATTCTGCTCTATATGTTAATCTTTACATTCTGCTATGATGTATTGAAAAAAAAAGAAGTTCGAGTTATAGAAGAGAAAAGGAATACATTTATCAGGTTTATTTACCATTCAATTATATTTACCACTAAAGAGGTAAATAAATTTTAAAATAATAAAAAATTTTATGGTTTATCTCTAGTGGTTTTAGTTAGATTTTGAACTTAAGCGTGATATTCAATGTTAAGGTACACTCAATCAAAATTCGGAAGCGTTCTAACTTCTGGCATATTTTTCAATACATACATACGATCAAAATCTCTAAATATATATACTATACTTTGTTACTATATTTGTAAGGAAACGTCACACCACGTGTTAATCAGCTGTGCCGCGGGAAAATTGTAAACAATATCACGTGATTAGCAGTCCTAGTTTTTGTAGTTTGTATCGAAATCATATTTTGTTGGGTCATCTATAAACCAATCGGTATATAAAAACAATTAAAGGACATATTCAAGAACTATGGCTACCTTGAAAAGGTCTATAGTGTCAGCCTTCAAAATGCATGGCTTATCTTTGAGAAGGTATTAAGTTTGTGCCCTTAGCTATCATGTAGATTGTACGGTACTAATCTAGTAGTGCAATCCCTTTAAAAACCCAGTTACATTGGGGTAGGTTAGGCCAGGTGTATTGGTTAGCACTAATCCTACCCATCAAGCAACCAGGTTTTCAGAGGAACCACACAACTAAATTAGTACCGAATGTAGTGTATGAACATTCGTAAAGTTATTTGTTTTTTTTATAGTGATGCGAGTGACCTTCTCACTGAGATTTTAACTCCTGTAAACGAAGTCGAACGTGAAGATTGGATCGACAAAATCTTGGATTCAGTGCAAAAGCAAACCTGTAAATACATAACTTTTTTTACAGTAGATATATTGACGTTATCGTAATGAGAGTCCTACTTAGAAAACTCAATTCGAGATTTATTAATTGATGGAATGTTTTTAGTAACCAGTAACATTATTGAAGTCAATACAATCGAACTTGCAGTGAAGGATTGTGATTCGGTTGATGAGAGCAGGTAACTATTCTATTTCTTCATTTGGAGAATAGATAGATATTTACATAAATATTTCTTAAAATGTTTTACAGTGAACAAGCGTTCTGTGTGATAGATGCATTCAGTGTCCCAAAATTTACCTATTTCTCGAATAAGAAAAAGTTCATGAGGTAAATCTATTTCATATATGTATATCAAATTTGTATACAGCACAGTTGTAGAGTAATACCTTGCTTGACGGCTTTTGGTGTATCCACCGTTTTGTCATTCAACGTTAATGCAAAACGGGGCAGCTTCAAGCGGGGTATTACATATTCACCATATTTGCTTGATAGAGTTGAAGGTACAGAGAAGACTTTGAAGTTATTCGGAAGTGCTGAAGAAAAAGCAAAAATATTTCAAGAGAGATATCAAATTCTACAACAGAGAACAGTCAGGCATAAACTGTTTACTCTTCCTATACCAGGTAACATCACAAATAATCTAGAAATTGAAAATATTTTCCAGTTAATATTAATTTCACTCAATTCAGGTTTGGAAGAGGATTCAAACGCCAAAAAATTTAAACTGAAAACAGTCGAATATCTTCTCGGTTGTTCTTCAAAATTAAAAGATATCATCGTACTTGGAATGCTATCGCAACTAAAAGAGGTCGGTTTTCCCCCCTTACTGTTTGATCTCGATCTCATCGATCCAGTTTCTTTCGGTCACTTATTTTTACATTTGTAGAGGAAGTACTTTTTGGAAGACCTAACAGGAGCTGTTGAACTGGATCTCACAACCGCGGTATGCTTCATTTTAATATTTTTAATTTAATTTCCTGAAATAGTTCATTATTTTCATTATATGCAATTCCCCAGTATTGACATCAGTAACTAGATGTTTTTCCTAATTAGAAATTTCACTCTGGTCTCTTCACTGAAAATTGTTTTGTGCTCGCGGAAGGATGGTACGAGGACAATATTTTTCACATAACAGCGTTTGGATTTCCTCCCCCGGAAATGTCAAAAACGACTCGGTACTTTGCATAATTCTATTTTTGACATGTTCATTCTATATACTAGTAACAATAGACATAGTTGTATAAATGTACTAGAGGTTTGTATGTGATTAATAATTTCAATCATACATCCAATTTCGGGTGTGTGAACCGTCTTGTTGAAAAATCCGCTGAAAAAGTATAGTGCTAACAAGTATTTCAAGTCTGTTTTTTAACTTGAAGTGTTGTGTTGAAATTATTACTCATTACTGAAATTTTACAGCGCATATTATGGAAACATAAATTTCTTCGGTGGAAAATCAGAATTGTGTGCCAAATCTTCGAATAAACTTTTACAAATTGAAAAAGAAAACGAAGATGCCATGTTAGTTCTGATTTCAGATGTGTGGCTCGATGAAGTAATTTATTTATTACTGAATTTTACCATTTCAAAGCGAACCAACACACTAACATTTTCCACCTTATGTTTTCAGGACACGGTAATAAAAAAATTGGAGACCATGTTCATTGGATTTCAGGAAGCCCCTCCCACATGTTTTATATTCTGCGGCAACTTTGTTTCCGAGCCCTACGGTGCTGGCCATGCCTCAGCCCTCAAGAACGGTCTGAAACAACTCCAAAACATATTGCTACGCTTTCCAACAATTTGCGAGATGTTAGTAACAGTGACTGATGTTTTATAACTTTGATTAAATATATTATTTGGGATTAGGATTAAAGTTCTAAAGGATTACAATTATCAAGAGGTAGACCACATGCTATAGCACCGATATATTTTTTACACAGAAGCAAGTTTATATTCGTCCCATGTTTGAACGACCTCGGGCCTGCGAAAATCTTCCCGAGACCATCTCTTCCGTCTGCTCTCACAGAGGAATTTTCAAGGAAAATTCCAAATGCGATTTTTACCTCAAACCCGTGCAGGTTTGAAATAAATCAATTGTATTTTATTTAACAGTTTCCTATTTATTTTAACATAAGGATGGAGTTTTCGAATAACTACCAATAGATACATCAAGATTTATAACCTACCTCTTGCAGAATTCAATATTGCACCCAAGAGATCGTCATTTTCCGAGACGACGTCATCAGTAAAATGGTGAGGAATTGCATACGATGTCCTGAAGATAATATATCATGTCATGTGAGCTGCTGTAGTATATAATAACTAACAGAAACATTAAGCTATGAGATTAGGTATATTTTACTGTCAACATCTTTTCAGTTCGTTAAAACTATTGTTACACAAGCTCACCTTACTCCATTGCCTCTCCACATGAGTCCGGTGTATTGGCAACATGATCAAGCGATGAGACTCTATCCGCTGCCAGATCTCATTATCGTAGCTGATCACCAAGTAGAACCGTTCCAAGAAAAGCTGGACTTGGACAGCATGGTTGTCAATCCGGTACAATAGTATTAATTTGTTGAATGCTACAATAAGCTTAGTAATCGAAGAATATACTCTGTACACTGTGTGTATACGTCAAATGATCCTCGTCATAACTCAAATTAGCCTTTGAAATATTACTAGATAGTGAATCTGGGATCACAATGGGAGAAATGTGACCTGGGACACTGCATCTGAAACCTAGGGTCCCAGAAACCCCTTAAATTCTAATCAAACTCTAATCTCAGAAACCTATTTAAAGGATGAATAAAATATTTGTATTATTCATTATTTCAGGGTTCTTTTTCCTGTGGTGATTTTGCTTTTAAAGTCTACTATCCTTCAACCAAGACGATTGAAGACAGCAAGATTGAAGATTGAGTATTTTTTGTTTGTATGCTGTAACTTTTTGTCATTCTATTTTATCATTTATAACCACATGCACTAGTCATTTATGGTGACTGAGAAATAAAATGTGAATTGTAATAAATTAGTAAAAATAATAGTTTGAAGATATTGAACTAACAACAATTTAATGCCAAGAAACTGGGTATTCAAAATTTCAAACGTATGCTTGAAAACACCCAGCTTATTCATGGTAGCAAAATAAATATAGTTTTAAAGGATCATGAAGATAGTTAATGAACTTTGTCAGGTATTGAGGGATATGTTTAGGTGTTTTTTCACTTCCACAATATCGGGAAACAACTCGTACAGCAAGAAATCCATCAAGTGATAAAACAAATGTCTGTTAATGACCGGATTAGAAAAAGAAATCAGTAATTTTTCCACGCCCGATTTGTATTCCTTTTCTCCAAGGAGGAGTCGAAGGGCGTCGGGCAAAGCAGACTCCAGTGCGACCTGAGCCTTATACAAAACCTCGTTTTTAACATCGTCGGGAGCGGACGTCCATGTCTTTTTGTCGTCTTTGTCCGAGGACCACTTGCCGTCAGGCCAGAGAGAGTCCCGGAGAATCTCTAAGTAACGCGTCCAGCTCTCTTGCGTGGTCAGATCGTCGATCTTGTTCGATAGGTAACATCGAACGTAATTGGTCAGAGAAAGGACCATGAGATTATGTACACTTGGTTTAATATCCCAAGCACTGAAGACAATTTTAAATAAAAGAGACACTGCGCTATGCTGTTGGGAGACCTTGACTTTTTCTTCACCCTCCACAGAGTCATTGGGATTGTCACATCCGTCCCCGCTGGTACGAGTCGAGACACCTACTACTATGGGTGAAGTAGGAGTGGCTGGGGGTATCTTGATTGTGTCAACAGCTACCCAGTGAGAAGGCATCATATTTCCTCCGACCTTTAATATAAAATTAGAGAAAATTTACACTTATTGCATACAGCTATGGTTCTAACAGTAACTTCAGGAGGGCAGTAGTGATCATATCTGCTTACACCAAATTCACTATAGGAACGTGAATGAATCAAACTCTCTGGCTTGTGAAATCTGTTTGATGACCTCAAGACTATATTTCTTAATTTTGCTACAGGACCAGTTGCTACGTTTGCGTCGTTTTTGCTTCTTTTCTGAACAATTGCTCTTTGTAACTGTGAGAATAACCAGGAAAATGTTAGTCTAATTCATCTGTATTTTGAAATACTATTTATTATCCTAAAATCCTTGATACCTCGCTTCTCATATCAGTTTCGTCTTCATCGAAATCAAACTGGAGGGTGTTGGCAAATTTCATTGTTGTACCACCAAATAGATCTTGCATGGCAGACTTGAACATCTTATCAATTCTGATCGGTAAAATCAAAAGTTTTAGAACAGAGAGAGTGAATAAATAGACAATTCATCGAGAATAGAAAATTGTCAAACCTCGGTAAAGGATCCGGTTTCCGAACATAGGCTATGCGTGGATCTCTTTCATAGGCTAGAAATTCACACATTTCCTTGGTGTGAGTGATGAAGGGAATGGAGCATAACTGCAAAATAAATAGACTTTGAATACCTAAATGAACAAGTAGTAATTTGCTGAGTCAAAAAGACTGGCCAGTGCAGAGCTGAGCCGTCTACTGGCCCCCTTAAAAGTTTTTGTGTCTGGGTCGTGGCCTTGTTAGTATTGTACAGTACAATATTTGTATTAGAAAGATACAATTGTACTGCATCTTCCAATTTCCTCTATCTTCCCTTTTTGTGTTACTACAAACCTACAACACCTATTCACTCATCACCTGCAGTGCTCAGAAGTGTTATTGTTGCTTTAGTTGCAACGTTATTGTTCAAAGTGGGAATTTTTAGATATATTATAATTTAAGGATGATAGAAGTCTGGATACCCAAGCATCCAAGTCCAATGTATCTACAAGATTCCATGTTCCACATATTGTAAAAAGTGAGGTGCTTCTTGCTGTGGTTATATATCTATACTGCTGGCACTCTAGTACTACGTAAAATGATAAAATAACCTCTCTGAGATAAGCTTGTAAGAATTTCCTTCTTTGTTCAACATATTCCTTGTCCATGTTGCCGAAAGGCACGGGAAACATTCTGGAAGGTCCTTTGATATCTGATATCAAATTTCTCGCAACCATATTCTGAGAAAGTCTCTCTTGCAATACCATGAATTCACGAAATCTGCGTTGTACCTGGACCACATACATGTATAGCGTTATTGAGTGTTCGCAATTATTTTTTCCTCAGTAAACCAACCTGGTGTTTGACTTCTTCCAATTCACAATTTTGATCCGTCGACTGCACAGTTTTATTGCAATCGACCGGCTGTATCAATATTTCAGAACTGGGTGACGACCGATCAAGCGACAGTTCGCTCGAGTTATTTTCATTTGATGAACTGCTGTTCATCACTAGACTACTGACAGGTCGATATATTTTGTATGTTATTCTGTATAGAGTGTATTTTCCACCTCCATCAAAACCTTCCTGAGTAACGAGTGCTTCTGGAATTCGGATTCTATGGAAAAGACGAGGTTTTGGTTGTCTGCAAAAAAATTTGATATAAGTTGGGTGTACTAATATTTGAAAAATTGATAAGGCTGCTGAGGGGTGGCGTTGATTCACCTACTGATTTTTTTGAATTGGCATTGAACCAGTATTAATTCAAAATTGACTGTTAAAGAAAATGCCATCCGCAAGTGCGTGGCAAACCACTAAACAGGCAGAAATTTGAACTTAATTAAATTTTGTTCATATCACCGAATGTTTTAAGTCGAAAATCAAATTAAAAATGCTTCACCTTTTTAATATCTTCTGCGAAGATAACATCCGAGCAGAAGAATCTTCTGCCTCGCATACGCCGTCTTCGAGAGCAAAATGCATAAGCGAAGAAGTCATTGGCAATGGCAGATCTTCATCCAAGCTGGATATAGTTAAATCATTTGGGATCGATTCTGCAGAAACTCGAGAGTGAAACGAATCCGAAGGTAAAGAATCACTCGAAATATCACGATCAGTCGATGATACAGACACGGTCGGATTGCTGTCGGATAATTCATCGTCACTATTCGCTGATGTCATGGATGCGGAATTCTCATCCTCTCCAGAAGGAACTTGCATAGGCAGGAATGTTGATGTCAGTAAACCAACATATTCATTTGAAGTGTCTTCTATTTTCTGTTCCGGTTCATCAAAATTGTCCTGAGAAATCAATAATTAATGATAGTTATTATCATGATCAAATCTGGGAATATTTTGGCTGATTTTGTGATTTATATCAGAGCTTAGGTTGAGGCCCATGAGAGCTATAAATTCTGTAATATTTAATGCTTAGAGTTTACTCTATTCCAAGAGAGATTTAAAGTGAGAAACTATTACGATGACAGTGTATATATAATAGTGTGTCTTAAAATATTCAAAACTTCTCTAGAATACCTCAGATACAGTCTCACAGCCATTTTCAGATCTCTCCGACTCTCTCTCAGGTATCAAATTATCAAGAATTTTGACCAATGTAGTGTAAATCCACAACGGATCCGATATTAAATTCACCAAAGAAGCAAAAACATTTTGAGCTATCAGCTCTCGTACTATGTACATTTCGGTTCCGCTCAGCTGGTAATCTGGTGGTAACAGAGCCTTAAGCAAAAGCAGTACCAGGGCTCTCAAATATACCATTTCTGAATCGGGTAAGTGGCACATTGCACGGTGTCCGTGATAATTAGTATATGAAATAGTGATGAGCTGCTCCAAACGCTTTACATCTTCTTGAAATCTATTAAATTTAAAAAAGCGTAAAACATTTCTATACATATAATAGAAGAAGTTCGAAAACCTATTAGTCAGATAGATTTGAACCAAATTTAACACTAATTATTCTCTGGTGGTTCAAGGCTTACACAGGCAATACCTCCACATTCTGTTAGTAATAAATAAAAGGAATGTATAGAGTGTAGAGGAGGTGAACAAGGATAGGGGGTGACAAAGCGAGGTGGTAATAGGCTCTTTTTTGAAAAATCCACCAACCTTGTTTCACGCATTCTCTTAACGTTTGCTTCCTCTGCATTTCGATAACTGCCGTAGTGAGTTAAAAGTTTGTTTAGTATATTGGCAAGCAGCTTTTCTTTGTCGACAGAGGAAGCTCTTAGTCTTGATGATTTAAGCAAGTGCTCGAATAATTCAAAAGCCTCTTGCACAAAAGTGACGTCATTACTGATTGTGTTGTACCATGAAAGGATAAAATCACGAACTATGTGGCCTGCAGACAATATATATACAGTTGAATATAAAACCTGCTACAAATCTAATAGAACAGTAGGTATATTGACAATGCATAGGAATGTGATTACTAATAGCTTTATCATGTTAGCATTACAAACCTCCCAAGAAATGTTGTTGGATAATATAATACTATACGATATACCTGTTATTTCTCTCAATTTTTTTGTTATCTGGTCATCTGTTTCATCAAAAAAACTCCCATGGTCCTTCGTTCTGGCATTGTTAGTTCCAGATCTGTGAATCTTCTCTTTCTTTCCATATATCCAGTAAAATAATTTTTCAGAAGGCAAGTAATAGTTGCTTATGAAAGCTGCATACAGACAGATGACAAGAAAGAGGCAGAATATGATGATATTTAATACGAATGGAGTCCCTGACATTTGATATAGTGAAACCGTCACGGCAGAAACAAACAAGGCTCCTGAATAGGCCTCCATGATGATTGAAAAGTTGCCTAAACAAACAAAAAGGCTTAACTTTGGGGCTTGTTCATGGGAATTCCAGCATATTCCTATGCAATAAATAATGAGCCATACCCTCACTGCGTACTAATAGTCATACATAATAGATGTGAACTGTTTTTCGTCGACTTCTTTTTCGAGGCAAGAATGAAGAGCTTTGCACAGATGCACCGCCAAAATGTGTTTACACTGAAAGAGAGTTATTCCACAAAATTGAATAGGAAATTCCAGGGTTTGAGATCTTCTTTAGAATTGATAATATCACAAGTGTGTCTTGTTTAAACATTACTTGTCATTAACTGAACTTCCGATAAAAGCTGATGCATAAGTGCATTATGGTTTCTAAATTCGATTCAAAAGACGTGATATCACAGGGCTACATAGAAGGTTTCCACTTCATTGAAACATCAATTTGAGGAGGAATAATAATGTTGAGATGGCATTTGTACAAGGCTGTAGAGTCGATTAATGATACCACTCCTATTGCAAATCTCCTAATTGTAATCCTACTTTATAGCACACCATCATGCTAAGGTTTGGATACGAGGGCTAGTAGCTAGATAATAATACAAAATCTAATTGGAATAATAACGGATTTTATCGCAGAAGTATTGTATATGGGTATGACCTACCATAATCAAATCTCCACGCTTTATAACACCAAATGCAAATGACGGACAGGGACAGTAATTGAGAGCTGATGTACAACAGTAAGTTTTTCCTGTGCTGCCAACAATCTGAGAAGAAATTCAACATAAGCACAAAATCAAAAGGAATAATGATAGATGGTCAACGTGCCTGAAATAATTCCTTCCCGGTTTCCGTAGTGTAATGTGTAACTGAATTTTTATCGACCAAATCGAGGGCAGACAGAAAGATTGAGCCAAAAATAGAATCAAGTCTATAAAACAAACAGTTTAGTGTTTACAAATTATCAAAGTGGGCTATGTACCAAGATTGATGTCTCATAGGCTCTTTTATGGCCAAATTTCTGAAAATTTAGTGCTTCCCAGGGTCGATTGGAAAAAATTTGTTGTGTATGGTAAAACGTGTTTCTGAAAGAAAACATGGGCAAATATTCTTAAAACCAGCTAGCAGCTATCAAGCACTAGAAAAAAATTTGGATCTTTATGGGAGTTTCCTAAACATTGTTTTACATTTGAATTTTCTCGTACATATCAAATTATGCATTCAAATACTCACGCCAGCATCAAATCATCAGGAACTGCAAAATAAAAGAATCACTTTACTCAAAAAGCTGTCAGAATTAAGGAGTCGAAAGTTTTGTGTACGAACTCCACAGAAGAGAAAATACTTTTACATAAAAGCAACTGAAATATTCAACTGCTAGAAACCTAGGCAATGAAATTAAGGAGACACTTACATGATCCTTTCTCTAAGTAGGCTGTTTCTAAGTTTTCAAAAAGTTTCTGGATGGTCTCCTCTATTATGTAGCTCATTCAGTTGTTTAAACGGGAATGATTTGAACAATACAAATTAGGCTATGCGGTACAACACTAAGATTTAAAAGTGATCTCTACAAAAATAGAAACGGAACAGTAAAGTAAAAAAGGATTTTACAGAGAGAAAAAGGATGTAACGGAAATAGAGTAATTCAAAAAATAGGAATCAAATAATATGAAAAGAAACAAGCACCCTATTGCTTCTTGGATTGTAAAATAAATACACTGCATGAAGAGATTAGATAGGAAAGAATCGTAAAAAAAGGTAAAAAATTAGATTCGTTCAATTAACCGAAGTCATGTATGATACTGAGCATTTCAAATAATTTGCCTCTTACTTCTACAATATTGGAGAAGTTAAAATTCAGCAATTCCCTAAACAATAAAAGCATAACAGCATCTTTTAAAGGGAGGTTGATAATGATAGTTCGAGTTCAAAATCAAGATTGAACTGGCAAACTCAGGAGTAAACTTAGAATGTTATTGAAAGTGTAACACAAGCACAAAAAAAGGAAGTAAACACCATTTAAAATTGGAGTACAGTGAAGCCTCAGGGTTTTTAGCACCATAGGTTCAACTCACTTTACTAATAATAAGTAGTTGGTAATGAAAAGGTAGGGCCTCATGCAATTATTCTATTCTTCAGATCATTATCATCAATCTTTTCCAAGATAAAATTATTCATAACCTTCAGGCTCCAGTTTTATGACCTCCAGAGATTGAAGATTTTAGGCAAGTTTATTCTAGCTTGAAGAATATGGTTAGCTGCTAAACTAAACACCTTAGCAACAAATGTACAATAATTCGAACATATATAAAACCTTATTCTGCATCCATGCAAGGCAAAAACGAAGTCCAGCTCTTGGTCTTATTCATTCCTTGTTTTCTTAATGACAACCAGAATCTATCATCTTTCTCATCCTGCTCAGGATCTTCTTCCTCATCCTCTGTGTCCGGAGCCACCGATGACCTGTTGGTGTTGATGTGAAAATCAGCCCTATCACTAAGGTCACTATGACTGAACGTGCTTTGCAATAGCTGAGCGACGTGGATAGCTCTTCTGACAGAATGAAGAGATGAAAGTGATGCCTGCACATCAGGTAGAAGCTGACTCATTTCTGAAGTAATGTAGTTTATGATGGTGGAGAAATCAGATGAGAGCTGCAGAGCTCCTTGAACGCTAAATTTAATCTTGTTTTTAGCGATGTACTTCAGGCAAGAATCGTACACTGAATTTACTATGGGAGTCATGGCAGCGAGTTGAGACTGGGCGTCGAATTGTGCCACGGCTGTGCTGGCGGTTTTTACCAGCAACTGTACGAGCTCTTGAGCGTATTTGTTCTCGTTTTCAGAATCTACAAAATGTTTTTGTAACCAGGCTTTTTGGGGCGGAAAATAGCGACAAACTATATCATATGCGGTGAAGTACGAGCGACTAGATAAAAGTTTCATAGAGTCTCCGCTGAGTACCTGCATGTTGGTTATGATCATGTCAATGTTTTGCAAATGCTGCGTGGCCACATCCAGCGCAGCTGCATTACTGTTTCGCTTGCTCTCAATATAGTTATGGCAGGACTCTACCAATCTGAGGCAATCGAGACTCACGCTTGTTACCTCTCTCAAATCACTTAGAATAATCTGGAGCAGGGGCTGGAGCGATGAGGATGATAAAAATTCCTGAATTTTGTTCCGTATCCATGAGAAAATGGCAGTTAATATTGATTCCACTTTGGGGAGAACGAAGGTCGCGATGCAATCGCTGGACGGATAGCTCTCCATGACATGCAAAAGAGGATACAAAGCACACATGCATTTCCAAGTTACGACGGTAAGTTGTGTTTTAGGCTGTTTCTGCAAAGAGCTCTTGTTGAACGTCGTCAAGCTTTTGCCAACCATTTCACAGGAGCAATTGTCAGAACAGGCTACGGCTGAGTCGATTACAAGTTGGATCGAGATGAGTTCCAGAGGCTTTCGGAGATTCTCGTCTATCAAACCAAGCTGTATCATGTTAGAAATATTGGCATTCAAAAATAGGTAGTCAGTGCTGTTTCTAAAACGTATGTTCTGACGATATGAATCAACTACGGAAGGTGAAGGTTCCGGGAGACAAGTGTCTTTAGAGATGTGAAATAATATCAAAAAATATGTTTGAGCTAGAAGACTACAGAAATAACCTTGATGCTGAGTTATCAGAGACTTTACAGTGTCATTACTCCAAGAATCTCGCCATGTTACACTTTTGGAAGTGATCATGTCAGAGTTTATTGAGTATACGCTCATGTTATCGGTACTCGCGACTGACATTGTGTCGTCGGGTACATCTTGCCCACGTGGGGTGAAACTCCTACGTAAGAGTCTGCTACTCACACTGAGGTCGTTAGCAAAGCCTGTCATCAGGCATCCGTGTGACTTATACCATTTAAAAAGCAAATGACACTGCTCACGAGCCTTTTTTTCATCAAATTCTGGAACAGTTATGCCAGCTATCCTCTTAATCACACGACAGAACGAAGATTTGAAATGGGTTGTTTCTGCGTCCGGAGAAGAATCAGACTGAACAGTTTGTATAGGCCGCACTTCTACTTTTGATGCGTTAAACCAAACCGCATCATGACCGTATCCAATAGCAGAAGACTGAGAAATTTGGAAGGAAAGGGAGGAATTTAAAATAACTGAGATTTGCCTTCCAAATTTCTGGAGCGAATCAGAAGACAACAGGTTAAGAATATCTTTTGCTGAAAGAGGGTCAGTTATCGAAAACTGTGAACCCTTAGCACCGAAACAGTTGGTAACAGACTCTCCATTTTGATTAGCTGACTGGGTATGATTGAGAGGTTGCCTCCCAACTTGAAAGTTCATTTTAGCCCTTCGCTTTTGACTCGGTAAGCAACATTCGTTGTATGCCTGAATCAGTTTACAGAATCTTTTATTTTCATGTGGGTAAAATATTTGCTCCAATTCAAATTCTTCGATGTCTAAATACAATGCTATCGCACAACTAATGTTTTGCAGCCTCGCTTCGATTAGCCAGCGTATGTGCAGCAACATTTTTAACTGCAACGATTCGCACTGTTTCTGCTGGGAGATGGAATTTTCCACAAACACTGTATCGGAGACCAGAGAAGTCTCCAGCCACTGGTTACAAATATCTTTGCATGTTTTTACGCATGTTCTCATGTCAGCATAAACTTTACCGAGTTTAGGCAACTTCACGATATCCTCTTGTTGATCTTCGGATGCCGATCCCGTGGGAAGTCCGTCGGCTTCGCTTTGCGAGGAGCTGGAAAGTCTTGCAGATCTGACACGACTATTTTCGCCGAGCCTATCTCTTGCGAATTCTTGTTCCTTTTTCAAAACCTTTTGTAGCTTGACTATAAATTCTTTAACGTAGTTGACTCCGTGCTTATGTTTTTTGAGGAGCTCGAGTTCTTTCGACATTGTTTGGCACAAGATAGCTGAATTTAATACCCCGGTATTAACGTTTCTTCTCTCACTTCCCTTCTTTTCCAAAGAGGGCGAAGCATTGCTCAGAGCAGGTAAGATATTGAATAGGTGAAAACCATTTTGTTCCGACTTTGGTTTCAGCAACACTCTCCATTGTCTTCTCGTCCCAGTCAGGTTTGTTTGGATACTACTCTCGACTTGGTTTGGGGAATTGCAGGAAACAGGAGATAATTTGTCACTTTTACAATGGTCATTATCCGATTTAGAACCGCTTTGAACATCTGGATTGTGGTTTAAGAAATCGCTCCAACAATTGACTGAACTTTTATATCCTTCAGCCATTTTAGGCTACATTAATTCCATAGTAGTAACATATATGATTCTAATGCAAAAATAAGGATTTTTTTTTATCATCAATCTGTATTCACGGGATTCCAATCACAAAAATTTGAAGATCTTTAAGAGTTTTATACGGCGTATTTTTCACCCGGGAAAAGCCCCTCATGAAATCTTAGTGAGGATTTGACAGAATCACTACAACAATCCTAACACAATCTCTCACCCGGACCATATAACACATCTCAAACGAACATACACCGTTTGGCGGATGAGAAAGAGTGTGATCATTTTTCGCTGGTCCGTAGTCAGTCAACAGAGATCGTCATCTATATTGGGTGGGCCGCAAAGTTGTTTATCTCGACACCCACTTAACAAAACCTGACAATAGATTGCATACAATAGAGATTCCGCTGCTGAAGAATATATATTCAAAGTAAACATTCTATTCACAGGAGGAATTCTATTACGCGTCTGCCGTTGTCAAAAGAATATCAAAATATTATTTTGGCGGTCATGCGTGAAATAAAAATCACACCGACAAAAATTTCAACCGCTTTGAATAATAATAGTGTATTCTGTATTGAGCTTAACTACCCAGCATGCAATATCCTAACTAAGTGGTACTCCAGAACGGAAATTAATATTTATATAAGCACAGGAAGTGGGAAATACATTACACAAATCCTATAAGGTTACAAAATCATTACGCTTCCGAGGCGGGTGTTATGAGGTCGGTGTTTTAGCATACCATCAATCATTTGCTGCTATCACTAGGTGGCGATATTTACCTTCCCACTTTTATTACCCTTGAACGAGGCTAGCGATATATGTAGCCAAAACGATAATTGACAAAAATGATATCACCGTGAATATCCCTAAGTAACATCCCTGTTACTGCTAGAATTTGAAAAAAAATGATCCCAATCTTCATCTACATGCATTAAGCCTGCAAACTTTGCAATATGGCATCACACAACATAACTTATTTAAAGTCATTTTTTATTACCAATATAAAAGGCAAGCGCAGATAAATATTTACCTCCAGCGACTTTTATATCTTACAACTAATTGCTAATACAGTATAATCAGTTGCTCAGTTCTATCACTTGTCAGTGCAAAACATTACGGAACATATACACAAGTTCACAGTTTCGTAACCAAGAACTGAAAAAAGTTGAAGCTATACAAATTAAACAAATAAAAATTTCGGTATACTGTACATAGAAAGAATAAGGGCCGACTGGCAATTTTGTCGCTTAAGTCAAGCTTTTTTGGGGGCCCCTACAAGGCCTTAAAAGTCAAACTGTTTAGTCGCACAGAATATAAACGAAATCAAAAATTTTGCTCAAAGAATATTCAAAATGTATTGGAAATATAGTACAGAAGTATAATACAGTAGTAATAGTGACCATAGGAGTATTCCAGTTTAACAAAAGTTTTGCAATGTTCTTCAGGCCCGCTGTGGAAGGTTGCTCAGAGTACATTTTCGGTTGGCAGGGTTTTCGTTATGTTTCAGGTTGTTGCAGTTGGGCCTGTAAACTCCCAATTTGTGGCTACTGGAACAATTCTCCACAACACTCTCCTCGGTCCAATGGCTTTCATATTCTCACCAAATAGTTTTTTTGAAGGCAGATTTTGGTCCTGCTTTATCAGTTGAAGACAATCCCATTACTGAAACGTTGACAATTGCGATCTCACACTCATAGTATCACTATTAGTGCTAGCGCTTCCACTACCCACCGTGCTTAGGCTACTGTTCGAGCTACCGCGACGCAGCGGTGGCTGAGGAGGCACCTTATTGGATTTTCTCTGCTGGCGACCTCTGACCAATTGAACAAGCTGTGGAGGTTTCTGTTTAAGTGCTGGTTTTTCTGTAACACTTGCTGTCACTACGTTATGATTTTCTGATGAAGTTTGATCTTTTGAATAATTGGCTGTGTTCACTGGCAATTTATGAATACCGCTGAATTTATTGGGAACAGCTGAACCACCATTAACCAGTATCGGTTGAGAGGGCAGAGATTCGTATAATTTTGGACTACTCTGCTGACTACACAAGTCTCCACTACTCTGACTGCGTTTTTGCTGCTGCATTGTAGCGGTCGGTGATGGAGGTTGCTTCGTTGGACGAGGGGCACTGTTACTGTTCGTCTTGCTGTGCAATAATTCGTGGTTTCCAACCATTTTCTTCTTGTAAGACGAGCTCAATGTGCGTGATCCAGCAAAACTATGGCTATGGCAGAGAGATGGCCTGGACAGTCTTGGAGGTTTGAGTCCAGACCAGAGGGTAACTTGGACATGTCTGTTCAAGCTCAATCCAGGATAGTAGACCCTATGTTTCGTCATATCATCATCACTGTTTATCAGCGAAATCGAATTACCGCGTTGTTTCTGGTTAACATAAAACGTGACTTGCTGGTGATCAACATCCAAAAGAACGCCGAGACGACTTCCAACATCCACGCCTCCGTCACACCTTAATTAAATTAATGAGTAATGAAGCATTAACGGATTCTAGCAAGATCACTATAAACATTACTCTGTAGTCAAGTACATAGCAAGTAGTAGAATTAATATATTATGTACTCTGGTTACACTCCTATAAGCCAGAATGGTATGACAACTTTAAATACACATCAGCCATATGAACTAAACAAACAAACGCGGGTAATGACATTCATAATAACTATTGGTATATATACAGCAGAATAGTGTCATGGTAACGTGTTCTCCTGTATTAAGAAAACTTACAAATAACTTTCTAAGCAATAAAATTAATTTTTATTCAATTTTCACTCACAAATTAAATTCCTTAATTAACTTTGGATCTTATGAATAATATCTTTAATCAAAATAATAATTTACTCAAAACATATCTAATTGGATAACATTTGAATAAATTCAAAAATAAGTGAAGCAGGCATCACTGCAATCCCGCGCTTTTTTTTCTACTCCACCGCCAATATATCATCCAGTTGAAACATTTGTCAAACTCAGTGTTTAATCTCGAAAAAATAATTTTCACCTGTGCATGTTACGTGTGAATATGAATTAACAAGCTTACCTGTTAGTGTGTTCATCACCGTGGAGCAACCAACTTCTCGAATTGTCAATGTACATCGCCCAAGCATTATTATCTTTGCCCAATATACTCGATGTGTCCACGCTCACATAAGCCACTCCACAGACAACATCTGGATTAGTGCTTTCATAGCGATCGATAGAGTATTCCCAATAGTGTACACCCTGCAAACAACAGCTCATGTCATAAAAACTCTTAAGCCTAACTTGTCAGAGGGTCGTACTTTAATTATAAAATAATTTTTTACCTTAGAAAACCCAATGCTTCCCAGAACAACACGGTTTTCATTACTGGAACAGTTCACGGTATGATAGTCGTTTGTGAATTTCATATCCGGATGAGCTTTTAAGGGATCCATGTAGAATGATGCGACTGTAAGGAATAATATATCATAAATATATATAGAAATATATCATGAATGTAAAATATAATATGTAGGGTTCTTATCATACCTAGCGCTGTTTGTAATTGTAGGATTTCGCCGTGATGACTCTTTCCCGTTTTGTTGAATGCACTTACACGAGTGCGGTATATGCTGTTGAAATGGAGTCCATCAATTGTACACATAGTCTTTTTACCACGATAAACTTCCTAGAGAAAAAAGATTAGAGTTAGTCGGGTAGTCTTGGTATAGATATTCAACTTTTAGTCTTAACAAAAGTTCTTGTTGTTTTGAAGACAGAAGAGTTGCAGTTATAATCATTTGTGGAATGACCTTGAATGTACTTGACCTTTGTCGATCTGGCTTAACTAAATAGTAGTGATACTGCTTTTTTTGCTTGACATAAATCATAGTTTTAACCACAATTATCAAGTGGGGATGGAACTTACCCTAAACATTCCATTAGAACCATTATCCAACTCCAGCAAGAACCCATCAACATTTGCCCAATCTTTTGCTTGCCAAGATATAGTTACTGTGTTGTTGTTTGCGCTGCATTCAGATATTTTGAATATAGGTTTTTCCGGTGCTGCAATACAATGCACAAATGATATATGAAAGCCTTTCAAAATTATTTACAGTAAAAATGAAATATCAGTCACTAATAACAACCTTTTTTATGAACGAGATTAAAATTTGAGATCGCGTGGAGCAACGGAGTCGCATCGAGATCCAGCGCGAATTCGCTCTTCATTTTTGGTACAAGGTGGCGCTCTGTCCACTGCTGTTCGGTCAATGCAACACGCTGTATAAGTCCAGATGACACCTGCTTCAAAGATTTGCATATTGAGTTAAAAAAAAAGATTTTCAATTGCAAATAAATACAATCAAAAGTATATAAAGACCTGTAAGAAGGCCACAGGATCATTGTCCTTCATAACCTCTATGCAGTATTCCAGCAAACCGGTCGTTTGTTTGAGTTTTGTTGTACATTGCTGAAGTTGGTCTCTAACCATCTGATAAAATAAAACTGAGTTAATCACGACTGCTCAAAAAGTGTGTGAAGGTTGACAACAGTTTGGACAACCATTAATGATGATTAATTCGTAAGATTCTCACGATTCTCTTCGAGAGTTTGCGTGCTTAAGTAGCCAGAAAGAAAGTTGGTATTGGTAATACGCAAAACACTTGACTAGCTGATTACGCATCAAGCTTTCCATACGTTTATAATACAATACTGGAGGAGTGTCACAGCTGAGCAACAAGCCAATTCAGAGCACTTGAACACTTAACCACGTGAAGCGATATAATAAGTACATAAGACTTATTATTGAAAACAGAGGATGAGATTGAATGTCTTTTCCCGCCATCAATTTTTTTTATTTTGGTGATATATTTTCTATCTATTGCTATGAATGAGCCAAGCAGACCGGATTGGTAAAAATTAATAAAGTAAAAATGGAAAAATGGAATAGCGGTTAAATTTTGTGCAGCTCATCATATATATATAGTCATATATATATATATATATCATGTATATAGGGCTCTGGCTTAAAACACTCAACCCACCATTAAGGTTGCAGTCTTGAGACAAAACTTCCTGGTTTACGGGAGCGAAATAATATTTTTTAATTACAATATCGGCATGTGTGAGTAATCCTACTAATGTTCAAAATTATGGAAGATTTTATACAAGAACTAGTGTGTAACGCAGAAGATTTGAACTACTTTCTTACTTACAATAATAATGGTACTTGTGCTTTCAGCTTGCTCTGAAGATCTACTTGAAGCAGAGTTTGGGAGTACCCAAACTCAGTCAACAATAATCTGAATTCAAGCTTATTCGATAGAGAACATGTAGTGTGGTAAAGATAAAATATCTTGTAGAGTACTTGAAATATTGATTTTTATCTTGAAGACTTCTCAGTAGAGTTGGTTTACTAGACAAAAAATTATACCTAATTTCTAAGCTCTCAAACAAATTAAGCAGGCATCTAAAGTCCTGTCAGCCTAGGTTGGCACAAAAGGTTACAGACGCAGTCAATGGTTTCAAATGAAGGATTTACAGTAAACGCAGCAGGCAAAAACAACAAAGAAAACGCGATTGCTAAGGTTGTAATTTTGCACGCTTCGATGCTAGTCACAGAGTGGAAAATCCCCCTGTAGAGTCTGCGAAGTTGTATTGTTATGTCTAATACAGATTCTGAGAGATGATATCCGATCAGATGTCACCAATATGATATATTCACTATTTACTTGTTCAATATGCAATTCAATCTTGGATTTAACTTCTTAAATTGGATAATTAGTATATATTACGCTGATCGACATCAGCAGAGGATTCTATTTCACAAAAAGCTCCTACGGTTCAATTGTTACACAAGTTCGTGAGACGGTTTAGACTTTCTCACCTTTGCAAACAAAACCAAATTTAGTTCAGACATTAATTCCCAGCACCCTAGGGTCAAGTAATCCCACCATGGTTTAACTAGACGACTACAGTTGAAGTGTTACGCACTCCTAGAGAGAGTGTGAAATCACGGATCATGGAATATTCACATAGTCATTTTTTTACCAGGACAACTGTTGAATATAGTGAGTAGGGAATAACACATGAAGTTCAATACTTCATAATCTCCGAAATCTATTTAATATATTTTCTGCACTGTAGCACCACCTGAATTTCCCTTAATTATTCCTCGCAGTCTGATGGATGGAACACCATAATTAAGAACAATGACTCCTGTGGGATGCTGTATCTGAGAGTTGTAGGATTTGTATCAACAAGTACGAGGTCATCAGTGATGATGCAACTTATCCCCAATTGAATTAATTCACAGTTACGCACTACAGTGCTATTATATAGTATGGTCATACCTTGCATTTTGCCTCCTTTTCTAATGCCAAAGATTGGATAAGTTCTTGTTTCTTGTGGTTGATTGCCTCGATAAGAGCGTTACACTGGGCGATGGTACGTGCTTCGTAATCCACAGAATTCGTCTAAAAATGTCACACAACCTCTTTATAGCATTATAATAGTTCGTCAATGAAGTTGTGTAAATACTGTACACTATTAAATGAACTATAATAATAAAGTAGCAGTAGTAAAATGACTTTTGGTTTCCTAAAAGTCAAACCTATATTTACTGCTGGACAAAAGGGTGGAACCCAGGTGCGCGAGTAATAGTTTCGATGAGTCACATGGAGTAATTGGCTATCCAAACAATGGGCATATAAGGACAAAATGTTCCACTTAAATTATTGCTATTAATGTGCGATGGGTGCTAGATAATTATAGTTTAAATTACACTCGTAAAATTATCCACACATATATCTGGGCTGAGGTAAATTTGGGGACAAATACACATCTTCAAGCAAGGAGTACATAATCAAATGGCATTGGATAGGGCTATATTTCAATCGACAGTGAAGTAACTGTACTGCTACAGGGTGAAAAAGAACTGAAGTAAAATAAGCATCAATGGGTATAATGACTTTTGAGACATCTGTATGTCTAGCCCAATGTATGATATCAAGGGATAGTATTTTACCACTATTATACGTAAAAACAACAGAAATATTATCAAATAGCAACATATAACACCAGTGGCATACTACTTACATGACTTTACACTTAACTTGGAAGGGTAAAAGCATTATCGGAAATGCAATACCTACTCTGCTTTGGGTAACAGCACTTGGGGAGTCACATTCGATTTTAAATTTCCATGAATAATTCAAACTATGCGTAATCACTATCAAGGTTCTTGTGAAAGTAATCATTTCTTTTTATTTGCTACGTATTGATTATAAGGCGGGAGTACTTGAAGGAATTGACAATCACCTGGATTTCTTCTTGAATGCATCGCAAATGCATTACCAAGTCTTTTGCTTGCCTTGCTTTGTTGGAGAGTGCCCCCATCTGTTGACTTAATTCTCCCTGAAAAATTACGATGCATTAACTTTTCGGTTGATCAACATAGAACTTGATAAGAATTTGCTGTGGATTGTCTTGAAAGTTGTTGAACAGGTTTAAACTCGGAAAAAAAAATATACTGATAGCCTATAGCAATATTGTTTTGTATCGTAATGTCATAACGTCAGAACGTCGATGACGTCTCAATCATAACAAGAGTTTGTCGCTATACGATTTGTCCCGATATGGATGTTAAAAATATGACAAGCCTATTTAACTGGAAAGTCTGTAAGTCTGTAACTTCCCCATTATAAGTTACGATTACAAATTTTATCATTATTAATGGCGTAATCATGAACCTACTTACTGTAATTGGTATGACGTATTCGAATATAAACCTAGAGGCAAAATAAAATATAAACCACCGAGAATCGAGCCATAAAAAAAATTACCGATAAAGTGCGTAATAAACTAACAGACATGACATCATTGATTACCATCAGCTTGACGCGTCAGAGATAACAGATATGTCAGTTGGCCAAACAGTCAGTAAATTTAAACCAACACGTATGACTTGAATATAATCCGATATTTTCGGTCTGAATTTATTTTGAGGGAGCGTGCGTTAATGGGATTGTCTGGCCGTCATTTTCCGAGGGTGAAAGAACAATTGCCTTCGGTTTACTTGACATATAATGAATGGTCTTTAAATACAAAAAAGGTTTCGCCGGTTTCCCCTAAGGAACTGTACAAACAATGAATAAACGACACGATTGACTTGCAAATAGCATTAACTTCAGTAAGAGTGCACAAGCGTGATCCTATGTCAACAAAAGCTAGCTGATCTGTACCAGCTGACCTCCCGAAAAACCTATTACAAAGTCAGTTTTATCATAATAAAAGTATAATGTTATTGTTTGCCGCTGCTTTTGAATGAAAACACACGGGATCATTGCTGCCTGCAGTTATTAAATATGAATGCGATCCCGGAAGGAATATTGGGTTTTACCCGAAATGTTTAAACGACAAACATAGGTGTGAGTATGAAGTGGATCCCACTCGATATCGTTCTTATATGTAGAATAAAATGAAACAAACTTTTATAAATAGTAATACCTTCTTTGGAAAAACACTCAAAACCACTCACAATCGATTAGTCATCCGTTCATAAGTTAATGACTAATTATAAATACAAACCTAAACGGCGTCAACCCTTTTTCAGAAAGTTTTTAGAAAAATAGATTAGCTCTTATGGCCAACTGAAACAACCACACCATATTGGATTTTCTCTTAAATATCAAGGATCTTGTAATTGCTGATTTGTTTTTCTTGAAACTGGTTAATGATACTTGAAACAGAGCGAGTATTGCTGTGTTTTATGTTTTTCTATCTGCAGAATTATGTACGGTTCAGTACACATCAGTGAGCATTGACTTTAGGGTCATAAGAGGAACTTTCACTTTATATCTTTATCGAAATGAATAAACAGTGGATATGATACAACGAAGCTATTAATAGCGGTCTGATATAATTAGCCTGGGTTTTATGTAATGTTATCAGCACGTTGAATGCAAAATAATTGAATAAAGTCGAAAATAAATAATCCAACCTTTATCAGCAGACGGGTTTTTTTCACATGAACAATTTTAATAACACATTACGGTATATATTTCATGATTCCCGCCAAGAATAAAATCATTAGAAAGAGCTCAGCAAACTAGCTAATACTCGTGTGAGGGATATAAAGTTTCGTATACATAATACAATTCGGGCTAATGAAATTTGAGACAAGGTGCCGTCGAACTACAAATTGGTGTTGATGGATGCAGCAATGAAGTGCAGTACGATGCTAAACAAACATTACCTTTAGTGCAAAGCAACAACTAACCAATCCAGAACTACCAGTAACTTTTATACAAATAACGATGCTTTTGACTCAACGGAAAATTTGATGTATGGTTTAGTGGAACAGGCGTATCCAGTTTAACGATAGGGAAAAAATAACCCAATAAGCCGTAAAAGTTGACAAGCCTGACAGCAAAGTAAATGTAAAGGTGAAAGTAGACGCTGAAAATACGTAGCACCAGAGTATAATTGTAGCTTTTAGGTTTGGATACTTTGTGCTTGAAAAAAACTATCTATCTGGGGCAAGGGCTACTTTACAACGTTAAAAAATAGCTCGGAAAAACTAGCTTCAAGTAAAATTACATCGAGTTATTTATACCCAACATCACTGTAGCAAATTTATATATAGCGTAACTTCGTTATGGGTGAATTGACAATTTTTTAACAGTTAAACGCCACAACCCTGATTTAAAGCTTCCCTGCTTTTTCGCGAATAAATTTTACGAACGTTTTAACGAAGGTATAATGTATATGATAAACATTACGTTCAACTACAACCGCAGCGCATCAACAAAAGCTCCCACTATATAATGATATCATAATTGTTCAAGACATGTGGTCTCATTGAGAACAGATGCACCAGGCACCCACACGCATGTTGAAGGGCTAATTGGTGCCAAAAGTGAGATTAAAATGAAGTGAGTCACAACTGTAATGAAGTATTGGCGACAGTGCGCAATTGACCCCACACTTCTACACAGGATGCGATAAATATCCTTGGAAAGCAAAAAACAAACTTGATAGTCGCCAAACAAAACTACAATTGGACAGGAGTAATGGAGGCCAGTCTGTATTTATCATCGTTCTATTTCTGTCACTTTTTTTGCCGAATGTCGAATGAGAGATAAACAAACTCCACTACAGATGTAAAGGCATGCCCTCTTGAATGTTAAAATTCGGATCAAATCTTCTCAGTATAATATATACATATATTTGCTTTTCATAGAACACCAAGCAATTGTCTCAAACTTTAATACCTATAGAAAGATTCGATATAAGCTTCGATCGCAGTGACAGCAAGACAATTATGTCGGCGAGCAACTACACTGTAATGTATACTTTCGTTCAGTACGATATTTAATTGTTCCACCGGAAACACAAAACAGCTTGCGAAGCCGAAACTCAGTCTACCCGGTTATCTTGCGACTTCGTAAACATCTTTGCTTTGTTTCTGTAACGAGATCCTATTGAGGATATCACATATCGAGCGAAATGAAAAACGAGCTCATTAGCGTGTCGCAACAAACCTAGAAACTATTGTGGATGACAAATCGCTGCTGAAAATTTTGCTAAATTTGTAAGATATATGGAAGCAATGGTACATATACTATTAGAAGCGCCACTATAACATGTTACACATGTAATGTTGGGCCTTTAATTATTACTGAAGAGAAGATTTGGGCCATCGTAATGAAAGTTTGTCGACCACTGGTTTAGGGTTACGTATAGGGGGTAATGGTATAATGTATTTTTGAATTTTTTTGAGTTCTTTTGAAAAGTTAAAATGTTGCCAGAATCCCAACTCTAAAAACTGAAGAAAGAGCGCAACTGTGGTGGGTACACAATTATCATATAAAACAAGTCTCCATTTTACATCGTGGATAGGTTCCTAGAATGCTTCAGTGAAACGAAACCAATCATTCTTTATTATATTTTCCCATTTCATATTTTTTTCCTCATCAATGTTATAAAGAAACGACTTTATCCGAGCACCTGCTGTACAAAGCACCGTATCAGATAATCGCAGGTTGATCGAAGCGCAAAAACGATAGGCCTGGAGCATGCTATAATAAATGTTATGATTTATGGTAACAAAGATTCTAATCGCTACTTGTAGTAAGCTTCGACCGATTAGCATGATCGAATGAGGCCAGTCTAGACGGACAGCAGGTCCCGTCGTAACCCAGTCAATTATTGTGAAGCAAGCCAGGACTGTTATGATTTCCCGTTAACGCGAAATAAGATTACAGGCTTCCCGTTACACTTCACCAATTTTCAATTGTCTATGGGTCACAATATATATATTTATCTGGTAATAAAACACCCACAACAAACTAGTGGAAAATGACGAGGGAAAATGGACCGTAAATATAGGCAATACACATTTTACATTGTCAATAGCAGATCTTTTTGAATCGCAACCCGAAATTATGAGCACGCAACAATTCTGAGAGCAAAGAAAGTTTGAAATCGTTGTGCAATGCACTATAACCTATAACCTATAACCTCGCTTTGCGCTGTTCCGCTATAACGCTTGTGAGCAACTTGGATCGGGAAACAATAAATATTACAAGTGTTGAGTCATCCTCGTGACGAACTAGGCAGAGTGTCACAAGAGCGAATGTTACCGCACTATTTTTATTACACCGTGTACGCATTTGCAACCGGGCACATCGTTATTTTATTGAAAAGTATTGTCGGACCAGTGCAAAAGCGAAATCTGAAACCTATAGGTTACTACACGAGCGTCAAACTTTCGCAGAAGATTTGACTTTGAATCAAAACACCAACGGAGTAGCAATAAATAACGTGTAAGGTCTGAAGTATCCGATTTGTAATTAACGAATGTTTACGGAGTCTTTGTAGCTTACAGCGTTGTATAGTACTTGAAAAAAAAAAGAATATAAAAGAAATCACGCAAGTAACATTGAAAGAACCTGAATAGTTCGTGCCAGTGTACAATTTGATGCCTTTCATTGAACAGCTGTGGTCTATTAAGTTTCTTTTGATTCAATAGCAAACGAACGCTACGCGACTAGTTTCTTATATTACGTTAAGATACACCCAACACGCGTCACAATAAAAACCATCGAAAATTTAATTTACTTCGACCCAACCCATATACCTAATAGTAAGGCGGGATTTAATTAACTGAAGATAACAAATAGTAAATACTATACAATAGTATCTCTTAATAGGAAGAGTGGTTTCAAAGCCACTATTTAAATTTTTTTCAAATATATTATTTCGAAGGACATGTTACGGACTGAATGTTGGTTATCTTCATAAGTTTGAAATATTAAACGTAGCATCCGTTGCTATGGAGATCCATACTATCGGGAGGAAATTCTCAGTGGGTGACAATACGAAATAGTCAGCGTGAATGGCGTATTCTCTATCCGAAGACAGGAAACTAAATATAACATTGCCTATTTTACCAAGTGAGATCTCGGTGGGGTAGCGTCGGTGATGCAAATGAGCTAACACCCGCCGAGTAAGTAAGCCCATTATACTCTTTATCGGCACAGATTATGATGAAGTACATAAATGTGAAGTCTATATTTATTCACTGACATAAGCGATCCCTCTGATTTTCAGAAAAGCCAATACATTGTAGCTTTATAACAACCACGGAACCCCGCGGATATGTTAATTTTACGCTGACGTTCAAGTGCTCTCCGAACACTGAAGTGTCTCAATAGAGACTAATATATGCAATGCTACACGCGGTGTTCGAGTAACTCGAACTAAGTGGATGGCAACTTGAACCAATAATGCTGTAGACGGCGAAAAGTGTTCAAAAATCAATTATTTTAAAGGCGATATCCATTATTTATGACACTACGATGTTATAGCGGATCACCGTGAACGGTTGTCGATCTATTTAAATCCTCGTCTCTAAAGACACTCTGTTATGAGAATTATTACAAATGTATTTTGATAACTCTAACTTTAGATATCCTGGACAACTTTGGTAAGGATTCGTGAAGAAATAGCCACGTTTTACCCGAGACAAACAAACTTTCAGACAAAGGATTCTAGGGTGGGTGGATATAACCTTACAGGATGCACGTCATTTAAGTATTCGATATCCATAACGGTAAAATAAGCCCTCCTCAAGAACAGTTGCATTTAGCCATAAAAGTTCTCTCACCTTGTAAAATTTGTAAGTCGTCCCGATAGCTTTGACATCATGTGAACTGTGCCTCCCTTCTTCCAAACATTGATAGCATAAAGGAACTTGGCAGTGATCGCAAAACATACTCGTATTTTCATCAACGTGAAACGAACAGGTTGAAAGTTTTATGCCGTTTTGACCCCTGTCTTTTTGCCCCTCGCCTTTGATCGGGGGCTGGGAGTGTGATCTTTTCTTCGCGGGTGAATTTTTAGTCGAGCTGCTTGTAAATTCTACGTAGTTGTCGACAGCTCGTTCGTATTGCTTGACTTTCCCGGGCAAGGAACCGTACGATGGATTGTTGTTCACGTCAGACAAAATGTGATTTGCTAAAGGCCCTCGCGGTGGATGAAATTGCTCTCTGCAATTCGCACAGTATGAGACCATACATTGTTCGCATTTAATGGTGGCCAATTTTGGATTCCGTTCGCACATCTGACATTTAGGAGGGTCTAGCGAGTTCCCTCTGCCGTTTTGCAGTTTGTTTTCGGCAATGTTATCAGTTCTGCTGGCATGGCGGTGTATAGCTTTTCCTTCCTGTGCAGTCATGTGCGACAGCTGGCAATTAGGCTCGCTCGGTTTTTGCAAACTTTGTCCTTTTAGTATTACCTTATTTCTGCTTTCGTACTTTCTGATGATGTTCTGCATGAGAGTGTCTTTGTTTAGTCCTTTCACTCCTCTGTCGTCTAGGAAAACCGTAGCTTGGCAGATCGGGCAAGTCAAACACGAAATACTTTCTGGTAAGCTCGGTAAATTGACGCCGTACGTGTGTGTCAAGTGTTTCGGCAGAATGGTTACCGGACTCGACGGTTGCAAGTGATTAAACGATTGTTGATTCGTCGGTGAAATACCGTTGACAGAAAAAGGAGATCGACCTTGATCGCTCGAATTGCTTGCTAAGGATCCCGCGGAGTATCCGCTATCCGCGTCGCTCAAAACTGGTTCGCTGAAGAGGCTTGCTTTGTCCACCTCAAGTCCTACTCGTTCGAAGTAGTTTGTAAATGTTTCGGTAGGCGTTCCGTTCTGAAACAATAGCGGTTAGCAATGTAAATGATGACTAGGAAGGCGAATATTTAAACAAACACGGAGCCAATGTCGAATACGTTAGGTCAATAAAAGGTCATACTTTAGATTTCAACTTTTCCGCACAACCGCAGCAAAGATTGTGTGAGCAAGGTAGGACTACTGGATCAACGAAGAGATTATGGCATACAGGACATATCAGCTCTTCTTCCATTGCTAAATTAAAACGCATCTAGAAATCAAATGTTTATAACTTGAAAACCACACATACAATAAGCACATTATAAGAGTCGGTTGCTACAGGTAAAGAAATATCTCAAATCACAATCAATTCTAGCTGACTGGTCGACTGTACAAACACATTAAACTAACGTCACAAAACGAAATCTGACTACAGTACGCTGTGTATACACTATTTACTCTACCCCCAAACCGTTAGCACAACTTAATAAATGCAAATAAGAGTTATCTTGTTACTCCCGCTCCCTTAGAGCAACGAGTGCTGCGAGCGAAGCATAACGTCTACTTTTGAAAGTTTGCCGGTAACAAGGCGAAAGAGAGAGAGACTATATTGTCGGTTTACTGAACAAAAACCGTGTCTTTTTTTCTGTCTCGCAACCGCGCAGACCTCCGTTATTGTCTCTGTCCAAGACACTTCTTTCTCCTAAAAGATAAGACAACGGAAGTGATATCTTTTGTATACTGCAACTACTTGAACAAATGTATTCCTGATTACCGTAATTACGCTGGTACCCTCGTCTCTGGATCAAGTGTCGAACGGTTAAAACATTATTGTTGATCAAGACGTAACACGTGTCGGGTTTCGAAAGCATAATATTATCCTCTTCAACGTGCGCTGTCTACACAGGGGTTACCTAGAAGTCTGCAACTTTCAAACCATTTTTCGAAGGCTGATAAAAACCATTCAATTATTTATCATTCCAATGTGAACAATGTTAAGTAATCTGAATAGAAAGTTTATTAAATAGAAGGGATATCTAATTCACACCACACAAGAAAATAAGTTCATTTCAGCCTTTGACATTACTGATAGCTGGAAGACATGAGAGTTGCTTATAAACTCCATCAATGCCATTTACTGTAGCCCAAATTAAATTGAGGTATATATATCAAAAATCCAAAAAATACAAAGTGTTGCAAGGTAAAGATATGTCTATGTCTTAAAAAACGAACACAAATCATAGTGATTCCCAATTAAACATTATTTAAATAAAAAATGGCAACATGGATATCTGCTTGAATAAAAACTAGTTTTAGATATAACTGGTTCCCAATTCAGTAATGTACTATTGCTCCCATACAGCTTGGAATTAGGTAAGAACAAATTAAATTTTTAATATAAAGGACATTTTTATGAACAATGTATGACTAGAATTAGAAGATATCGACATTCTAAAAATCTAGAATGATTATTTGATCCGATATTCCATAAAGTATTGAAATGGTACTCTTGAAGTGATACATAGTCACCAGTACAAAAAAAGAGATATTCACAATGAATACTTGAAAGGGAAATAAAATTAAAACAAAATAAGAAGGAATAAATAAAAATATTTGCTATAAGATCGGGCGTCATCATCGACTAGCACATAAAAATCATATGCATAGAAAAGTACATGGACGATAAAAGCTAAAACTCTCGATGATAAGACTCGTGGCACAGCGACAAATTATTAGGACTAAAATGACACCTATATTATTGCCCAAGTGCTCATGACAAGAGAGCTTCATAAACAAACAATTGTTAACAAATAAAATAACTAATTACAAATTTTCAACCATCACAAATGCGTAGTTAAGATTGGTAGAAAGTGACACATATATATATATATATATATGGTGTATAACATTTGTTATTTATCTGCAGTTATATCTTCGTCTTGCATACAATAAACCTGTTCACCTCACAAGATTTGTTTACATTTGTGAACCTGGCTGTAAAGTTTTCATGGTGGTGTTTACAGACTTTCAGCTAAAGGCTTCCCACACAACAGAATCTGCCACAAATAGGCAATTGTCCCATTCAGAATCCCAATAAAACAGCTATCATAGCTGATCTTATTGTGGCCAATGAAAATGCAGGAAAAAATAGGAGCACGGTGTAATAATTAGAAATTTCATGTAAGGACATATTGATTAGTTGGTACAGGATCAGCACTGGACAATTTTCATGATCAATAATCACGATTTTCAGCCAACCAATTGGTTCTATTTCTTTGACATTGCCTGGCAAGTTTGCTACATGATATTGACATCCTAAATATATTCGGATATTAAAATATTTTAAAGAAAGCAATGAAAATGGATAAAAAAAAATCACTCGTAAGAATATCAGGACGAATAATATAAACAACTATCGCTGTTTCATATTCTACAGTGAGGAGGTACAAGGATGCATTGTCAATATCAAAATAAGACCTGATCTTTCTTCACATTAATAGCCGAACAAAAGTTTTTACTTACCGACGAAGCTGATAAAAAATATTGTATTAGTGCAAAGACCTAATTCTATTGTCAGTCAGGAATCAATGATCGAATGTAGAAAACCATCACAACTTAGCCAACAGTTGCAAAACTTCATTGTGGTATGTCTGGTCATCACTGTTGAGAACCTCAATATCTCTGGCAGAGAGTAACCACTTCTTTGCTTCATTGTAGTTGCGCATCTCATAATAGCACTGCATGATAAAATATCATTTATCATGAATTCCAATGTATAAGATACGTCAACATTCCCCTTTTTTTGTAGAGCTATTTTGAGGGATAAACACTTACAACATTTTTTGTTTTATATGAATCAATCATAATACTACAATCAAAGTATCTACTACATTTTACATATTTAGTAATCACTAGTGTTTTATACCATCTCTTGTATAATCGAGAAAATTTGGTGATTTTATTCATGCTGTTGTTAACTTTAAAGAAAGACCTACTTTTCCAATATACAACTGATTGGCTTTATAAAAAGCAGGCTGAATGTTTTCTGCATTAAGAAAAGATTCCAGAGCATCTTCAACAGTTGAGGTGGGAGGAGTAGCGAAAAGCGTGGAGGCAACTTTACGTTCTATCCAAGTCAGCATATAAACACCTTGAATTGAAATAAATAATTACAGTGAATCCTTCATACATACGTCGGATGGAGTAGTCCTATTAACGTACCCCAGCACCACCTTCCCAACATGAAATGAAGTATTGGTTCATTGGGATTCAGTTCCAATGCTCTCTCCACATGTTTCTTCAAGTCATGTCCATATTGAATTTTATCTTTAGTACTTACAAAGTCCGTCAAAGTCCCTATGCTAATCGCATACCTGTAAATTAACAATACAACTTTTCAGTATCTTGAGATAGAAATCTAATTTTCACCATGTATGCAAACTAAAAGTGAATCATCATCTTAATTTACCATTTATGTACATCTGAGGAAGCTTCATGCAAATCTAAAGCACGTTTTGCATATTCGGTACCAGAATAGGCGTGAGCTTTCTTTTCCTCATGCATTGTTTTCATTTCATAGAAAGCGATGTGTGATCTACTCATCCTCCACATGAATTCCCAGTCGTCCTTGTACTGATATCAAAAACAGAGTATATAATATGAAATTTATGGGCATGAAGTCCAATTAGTTCATGAAATCAGAAATGCTTACCAGAGATTCATTATCATGCATGATCCTCATGGCTGCCTCCTTATCTTCGTTACTACCATCGCTGAGTACATCGATTTTAGTAAAAAATGAAGCACGCGTCAGTTCAATCGAAGCACCGTTTGGTTTGGGAGAGACATCGCCATCCAGGGATTTACTGTGGAGTCTTAAAAAAGAAATAAAAATATGTGAATAAAATAATCTAGTCAATTCTACAGTGGAAGCATTCATATTAATCAGAACATTAATTTGGATTTAAACAAAACTAACATGGTGAAATAAATGCGTGAAATTACTTCACGAAGATACAAAATTGAAACAAATAAGAAATGGCTATAAATTCACAGGGGGAAAATGTCCATGTGAGTCAAGCATAATCCTTACTCAGTGAATTCTTCGTCGTCTGCGTCTAGTTCATCTTCATCTTCACTCCAAGCTGTTTGATAGCTGCAGAGAGAAGCGCTCGACGATTTCAACGATCGCCTAGATAAATAATTGTGCGTCCATTGTTTAGTAACAAAAAATTTTCAGTCAGTCAGACGTGAATTTCTACTGTAGTTAGATCCAAAGAAATTCACAACCAAAATTATTTCTTAAACCTGTAGTTCCCAACTATCTTATGAGTCAGCTCTATTTGAATCTCGGTGAACCAATATTCAATTAACTACGTGCCATAAAGATGAATTGTTCTTTGTTAACCCATTGTCGCAATAGACAAAATGTAATGCGAAATTTAAGAGACTTTTAGATTTTATTACCATATTTTATCATGGTACAGAGAACTAAGATGCCAAGGGGGCAAAATGTTATGATGCTATTGTAGGGATGGCTATACAGTGAGAGTCAAAAGTGGAATTTCATAAGCAAATGGATCACGAATTGGAAGGGAAAAATTAATCATGGAGTTACCATAGAGGGGTAACCACACAAACCTCTCATTCAAAATCTTTTTTATGCTGTCCAAATTCAACTTTAGATCTTCGACATTACGAGGAAGGTTTTTATTCAACTCAGCAACTTCCTTTTTCAATTGAACCAACTCATTAGTGAGCTCATTCAATTTCTGCTGTGAAACAGTTAAGTTTTGGTGGTTGGCATACCTACAAGAAAGTTTTATCATATGCTGAGTAGAATTATTGCGTTTAACAGAGACAAACTTTACGTCGTAATAATAATAGCTTGCAAAAATGAACAAAATTCGAATAAAATACAACTTACTTCATAATCGCGTAAGTTGCCAAACCACCGCCAAGGAAGACAGTTACACCAGCGAGTCCTACCTTGAAATAACTAATTTCATCCCCGATCGTCATGTCCGATTTGCCTATTTACCTCAACTATAATTATTCATTCAGCATTGTTTGATGAGTCCGTAAATTTTGTCCTGAAAAAATTTAGAAAGTCGATCGAAGAATGATTACAGCAGTCACAGCACTACCAGTTCCTATCTAGTGGAAATTGTAAATAAATACAGATCGACCTTTGACCGAATCGACACTCGAGCGACACGTGTGTCGATTCTTTCCCATCTGTCACTGATTTTTTTAAATGAAATTTCACAGAAACTTAAAATTTACACCAAGTAGCTCCATTGAATATGGATACTCTACTCCTATACACGTTCAACACTACCACTCATACTTCTCAAATAAAGTCCTACCAAACAGGCTTACGTCTGCCATAAGAGCACGAAAAGCAAACATCACTATTTCATAGTGGTTTGCGTAACCTTTCGCCAGCTGGCCTTACAAAACAATGCAGACAGGTTTTACATTACTAGCTGCAGCTTCCAGCAGTCACTTCTTTGAATCTTGTACTCGCAATTTAAAAATAACCACAGCTACGTTATTTTGGTCAGCTGTTCGCGAACGTGCATCGACTTCAATTCGACTTTTCACGCTTCGTCTATATATTTCTTAGAAAGTGTTAATAACGTATCGTGTTGCGAAACACAAGACACGACACAATTTACATAAGTTGTCGACATGGGGAGGCAAATAATAGTATCAAGTTGTCACGAGGATTACCTAAAAAAACTTTCGAAAAAATGTTCGGCAGGATTGCTGATAGGAAAAATAACGGAGGGTAAGGACTACGTTACCCGTGTCGTCCAATGCCCTGACCAAATAACGGACGGCGTGGCTGAAGAATGGGCTACGGTTGGGGACATCGATACACATTGGTTGGCGGGACACGGCTCCTCGATCGCACCCTCTCTCCCTGGAGGATTAGACGTGATCGGGATATTCGTGAAGGCCCCCGCTGGAAAAGCTAACGAAATAAATGACAAACTGAAAGTTATGCTTTACCAGACTTACAGACTTGTTTTCAAAGTCAGAAAACGTACCTGTGATCATTTTGATGGTACTGTCGAAGAATCTTTGTACTGGAGCTCTATCCATATGGATTCTAAAACGGGTATTGTGGTACATTGTCGTCAGTATGACGTTAGGGACCACAAGGACACTGGGAAGCCAATAGAATGGAAACACCAAACACAGGATACAGTTTGGGACTGTGTGAACTGCAAGATTAACATAAACCAAACTGTAATAATTAATGGCGTTCCCTCCAGCTCAGACCGGGGTGATCAATTTATATCGGCAGTTGGGAGATGGTGTGACAAAATCTCTGCAGCACATGTATCTTTTTCAAACCAAATTAAAATGAATTCGGAAATATTAAATCCTCATTCTGCACCTGCTGGGAAATCAAAGAAAAAGAAAGCTGCACCAAAAAGTCCCCAAGAAAGGATCTACTCCTGTAGGATACTAGTTTCTCCAAATAGTAAATGTTCTTCCCGTCCAGACAGCACAGAACCAAACCGTGATTCTATTAAAATCAGTGGATCTGTAAGCGGAACAGCTTACATTCTTCCCAATACGACAGTCGGGGAAGCTGTACATGCGCTTAAGTTTGATTTGATACAGTCAGTTTATCAAAGGTGCAATATACTGGTTGAGGACTTGAATGAATTAGGCAACGATGTCCCGGAAACGGTTCCATGGGAGTCTTTACCCAAAAGAGTCTATTTTGGCGACTGCCTAGAAAATCAAGGTGACAGAATTCTGTTCTCGGAATACCTGATGCCCGACGAACCTGCTGAAGATCTTTGCGAGAGAATCAAGGATAACTTTGATATGGACGTCAGCGTTGAAAAGCTAGCCCTGGAAAGTCAAAGTGAGAGGTTCCATGTTGGTGGACCCGAACAGCCTTCAAAAGAAAAAGAAGATATCAGAGAGATTTCAGAGAAAAAATCATTTGGTACAAGATCAGTGGTTGGAATAGTTGTTGCATCGGTGGTTGCAGCTATTGGCTGGGCATTTGCTAGGATGGGTTTAGAGAGTGACTGAAAATTTGTTACATGGATATATAGGTTGAGCAGTTACTAACATTACATCCAGTTTTTGTGTGCAATAAATAATGAGGAAAAAATAAACACTTACTACAGAATGAATTTCAATTACGCAACGGCATTTTATAGATTTATTTTAATCTCCTTAAATAATCGATAAATCCCCACATGATGCTTGATAGCAAAATCATTGTGGTTAACAGAACAATACAGACTATTACGACAATCAATTTTTACAAAGAGAAAATCAATTTATACAAAGAGAAAAACAAATAAAAACGCAGTCGATATGTAAAAACACAGAATTGTATAAAACTGTCAATACAAAACCAAGCGATGTGATGATTGCACAATATTTAGGCTGTGACCCTGACTCCTTTCCAATAAGTTAGTACATCAGTAGAAACACAATATTGACAATATTGCAATGTAAACTTAACTCAACAATTCATTCTTGAGCAGTTCTGCCTTTTAAACCTATACAGAAACAAACTTGAACCTGATATTTTACATAATTAACGGGATACCTGACCATTATTGTCTGCCAGGTTCTTATTACAACATGTATTTCATTCAGCGTCTAACCATTGGTAATTAGAAAATTCTGGATAATGAATATTTTACAATATTAAGATACAATATTTCCTGGGTAAAGGAAATGCCCGATATTGACATCCCTAATATTAAATAGGGGAACTGGCTACTATTAACTCAAAATACACGCCAAACAGCGTCGGTTGTGAAGAAATATGGTGTTTATCAATCTACAGGTAGGAAAAGGCAAAGAAAGGTAAAATATTCCCATACTGAATATATTGTGGTATGGCTTCAAGAAACATGGCTGATTCAAACGAAAGCAATGTAACCTTGACAGCCAACTTATTATAGTTATTTGCAAATTCTAATCTGAATCTTCATCAGCAGTCTTGGATGTTAAACTGTTCTTGGTGAGCGGAGAGGAGAGAATTCCATACTCTATCAAAAATGCTTCGAGATCCGGTGCAAAAAAGTCATCCCCCAATGTGTCCGTCATTCTCACGTAGTTTCCGATTACCGTGTTATCTTTGTAAGCGATTATGGTCGGGAGAGCGTTGCACACAAACTCGTCAGAAACTTTGGCTTCTGAAACATGAATCTGGCAGAACTTGACCATCTTGTATTCCATTGCCAAAACATGCATGCAACCGGTTACTGCACGACAAGCTGCAACGACATCGTCATAAATGTGGATGATTATCGTGACGGCTTTGCGTTCTTTCTCGATAGCCTCTACGAAGTTGCCTCTGTTGAGCTCGTACAGCTTACCGAAAGACACAGACGCCCACTTGGTGGCAAACTTTTGGGTCAGTTCTAAGATTCGTTTTTGTTTGTACCAATCGAGGAATTCTTCATCGTCACTCAGCTTATATTCATCTTCTTCTTTTCTCTTTTCTTCCTCATCCTCCTCCAGCGTTCTACAGGTTAGAGCCAGTTTCTTATATAATTTTGCTTTTTCCTTCAAAGCATCCTCTCTTTTTTCTGTTTCCAACTGCTTATATCTCCGCCAATCAGCTATGACACCTTTCGGACCTTTCGTGCAAAAATAAAATGTAAATCAGTATCAAATGATGGCTCCACAATTAAACAATAAAATTTCCATATTTTATTTCAACATTATTTTGAAATTAGTATTTTCTAATTCATCACAAATTGTTAATTATTGTGTCTTACAAGTTGAGCAATATAATTGCAAGCTCTCAAGATCAAAAACACATTTGGTTCCGTGGTAAATGGAATTTCCGAGGGTAGAAGTATTTAAATGTGCTCTCTGAGTTCTTATGAACATTAGTGTTGCGGTTAGGTGGAAGCTGTATAAAAATCTACCCGTGTAATTCGTCTTCCCATCCATTTCTTCTTGTACTGTGCATTCAGAATCTGGTTTCGATTTTCCAGCTTCCTTTTCTTTATTTTCTTCATCAGAATCATACTTTAGTGCATCATCATCATCTTCATCCTCTGATGAGCTACAATAATAGTGAACTTTCTCTCCGAGCAGTTTATCATCCAAACTATTAACGGCCATATTGAATCTCTATTTGAGGAACAATAGAACTAAACATAAAAACAATAAAATGCAGTTGTATTTATTATGAGCTCAAGGCAAACGGTATATATGTGTTTGGTAATTTCATCATAATCTCTGCGCATACGCTATCTTACTGATTACCGAACTGATTAGATTTCATCTCGTTTTGGTAGTTTATAATGTAAAAGTAAACCCATTCCCGCCCACTTCAATATAGCAAACTGATTCCAGTCAGAACCCACATCCATTATTTATCGTGACCTTTGAACTCAACACAGATCACTTTTTAGAATCTGATCAAACCGGAACACACGTAAACTTTCAAAAACACCAAATTTCATTCATGAAACCAAGTACTATTGCGAAATTAAGTACTAAACATCCACCTGATCTCATCCATCCACTGTACATAGGTTCCAATAGACACATCACATTCAATTTCTGGCTTTTGCTTTCCGTACTTATAAGTAGTGCATGACGGTCACTGCAGAGAAAAAATATCAGCTTTCGAGTCGGTGATGCGAATTGCGAAGGGATTAAAAAGCACTGAATTAAAATCTCATTGATTATTGACGATTTCATTGCTTCTGCTTCGTTTGCGTAATGTTTTTCGAGATAGTTATTTAGTAATATTACAGGTATTTGATTACGGATTTTATTTGCCGTGTAATCCGATTGTACATCATCATCCATCTGTTCATAGATCATCTGAAAGGCCGAGATAAGCCTGCAAAAATATTCTTATAACACAGAAGAAAAAGATTAATGAATTTACTAAACATTCAACATACATTCCAATCTAACTAGTTCTTTCACATACACCACTTTCACGAATCACGAGGATTCCTTTAATCAAGTTTCCAATTTACCAATTTCCAATTATATTGCTCCTTAATCAAAGTAAAAATGACAAGACACAAAGCATGAAATTAATGAATTATAAAAAAAAATTGAAGACGTCTGGTATGGGTGTGGATATATCTGAAAGCACATAAACGAGAGTCTAGTGTATTCGGTATGAAAATATTAGAAATACAACTTGATAATTTATCCATATTATAAACACAACCTCAATCACAAGCAAGTTCAAAACAAAAGCCGTTTGTGAGCTATTTATAATGGTATACAATTTCAGAACTTCTGCAAATCACTAACACACAATCATAAGAATGAATCAACCCTGCAGTCACGCTATTATAAAGACCAATTGCAATAAAAGAAAATGAATCAAGCCAATATATGCAATGTATAATATATCTGAATGAATGAAGAATAATATATTGCCTCTATATCCATATATACAGTAAAATGAAGATTAAGTAAGAAACATGCAAACTGATTTTACAGCGATGGGGAGGTCAAACAAATATACTCCCATTCGCAGTGGACGCAGGGGCTGAAATCCTACTCAAGATCTATCTAAGAATCTGGTCTACTTCAGATATATTCATTATTTTCTTTTATATTCCATCTCATTACTTGGCCCAGGGACTGCGGAATGGGCTCGACAAAAATCAGGACAGGACAAAATATGGAATGCTTGTAATATATATATATATATATATTCTGTCAAATTATTACAAATCAGAAGGGGATTTTACAGAGCGCACAACCACACTATACACTTCCTCACAATTTGAAGCAAGCAATGACTTGTCGAAATAAGTTAATGCTTCTCCATAATTTCCCTCCTTTTTATTTACGTCCCCAATACTTTTAAGCATTCGGTCATATATTCCAAATTTTAGGGCCTCAGAATGAAATTGTTTTTCCATTACATCAATGCCAGCTTTCAAAATATTGAGAGCTCTTTTCCTTTCATGGATGGCACTGTAAGCAAGGCCAATGTCGTTTAAGCACTCAGCTTCATTTTGGACTTTATTATCCGGGGGTATATCTGGCAATTCTCTTAAATCAGCAAGTAACTCGTACATAAAAGGGATTACATGTTGAATTGCTATTCTTTTGAAGTTTACTTGTTTGGCCATCATCTCAACGATTTCGCTCATTTTCCGAATAAAATACCTGATGTCCTCAATTGATTTGCAAGGGTATATTCGACACAGACACACATACGCAATATAGGCTCTGATTAGATTAGATTCGGCAATGTAACCATCAGCAATTTCTGTGAGGTCATGTACCGATAACTCACGAGCTACATAAGCTTTTTGCAGTATGAATAAATCAAAATTATTCAAATTACACATGACCTGACATTCAAGGATTTTTAACAAAGTCTCCAATTTTTCTTCTGGATCGGTTTGTATTACTTGAACTTTTTGCAGAAATGGGAGAGCAGACTCATAATCTTTCTTTTGCCAATAATTATCAGATTTTTCTTGCAGAAAGATCCGGTCATGTCTTAGAGGAAGTAATGGGGCTTCTGAAAAAGAAAGTAACAATTCAATAATAAATTCCAATATTACTTTCTTGATGTATTATCTTTACTTACAGAGCGACCAGGCGTTGCCGGAGTACGCTTTTGATCAAGATGTTTAATTTGTCTACTAGGTTGGTAATTTACCGGAGTAACCAACAAGTCATAGCACATATGCAACAGTTTTATCCGTCTTGAGTATAAACTAACAAGTAGTATATAAAAAAACACGCATTTCAAACACGTAAATGAAATTCACACCTTCTTCATACAGAGGCTGTTGTTGAGCTTTTGGCTTCTCTCCTGGTTTATTCCGAACTTCCGTTAGCGTGCTGGTTCTAAAAACCGTTGTAAAAAAAATCTTTTCATTGAATGATATTTCCTCGGATTTATATTGCTCCCTGTCATATCATTTAAAACTGTTTCAGTGAAAATAAAATTTGATCTTGCAAAAGAAATGTCACATTTTTTTTTAAATATTAAATTGTCCAAATATGCAGAAAAATGCACAGGATAGAGTAGTTCAATTAGCAGGATTATCCATATAGTTGGCTATAGCCTATAGGCCTGGAGGTAATAGGTGCTGCGCATACTCAAGACCCGAGGCAACAAAGTGGGAGGGAGGTACAAGCTGTGGTGAAGTGGCCCTATTTTACCAATAGTCTAACTTTGCATGCATTGGGGGCAAAAAACATTTGACTGAACACTGCCATTGCTTCTTTTCCAAGATGAACATCACTCCATACTCTCTAACTTTAAACATCCCACAAACCCACTTTTTCTCACTTTTTAATCAGATTTCTGCAAGCCTGTAGCGTTTTTCTTGACCTCATAATATTTTTTCTTTGCTCTTCAGAACTCTGATAATCCTTTGCCTTCTCTTTTGCCCGGATTGCTATTTTGTATTGCATGACGGCTTGCTCATTGGCACCCTGTTCTTGGTAAGTGACACCCATATTGTGCAGCAAACCACCGTAGATCCAGTAATCCGATATACTTGCACCAAATCGTTTCTTCATGATTTTGACACCTTCAAAAAACTGATCAAGGGCTTTACTATGTTCTCCCAGTCCATCATGGACCCTTCCGATCCTATTTAAGAAGCACGCCTCATATTTTAGTTTTTCACCTTCGACTTGCTCCTTAATTTCTTGCAATGCTTTCAGCATCTCATTCATCGATGGGATGACCTGGATCACTGCAATTCTGGCGGTGATATTTTTGTTTTGAGGGTCAGTCAAGATTTCGTTGAGCTTCTCAATGCAACTGGCAATAGCTGATATAATAACACTTGATTTGTAGTTCTTATTCTGACTCTCTTCCCTATACATTTTGCTTGCAGCTACATACATAACATAAGCTTCAACTGGTTTAGACTTTTTGAACAGGTCATCTGCATTTGACTTGACATCACCTGGCGAATAATGAAGAACATCTTTGCAAATAGATGCAATTTTTTGTAACTCCCCTTCAAAAGATCGTTCGCATTTAACTTGACACACTGCCATTTGTACCACTATTGCAAGCTTTTTAACGGAATTCATCATTTTGTTGTGCTCAGTGTAAAGACTTTGGTAAGATGCAGAATTTTCTGCATACACGTCAGACGACCGATCTGGTACTAAATAGAATAGTTTTACATAAAAATGTTTTATTATTGAACTAGAAGAGTAAACCAGCCTTGCCTTATGTATGGTGATGTGAAAACGTGTATTATAATTAATTGTAGAGCGTTCAAGCACTTGGCATAGGGTTAGATTACACTCGAGGGCTTAGTTTGTGCGTCCTCGGAAATATTATATGTTTCTTATGTATTAAAGCATGTCCAAGCAGTGCCATCTATTATTGATGAAAAAAATATATCTTACAAACTTTCCTTTGGAGATCAGATTTAGAAGAGGCCGACCTAAATATAAAAAAAGAAGGTTTCAGTGATAATACTTGCAAAATATAGGCAATACCTACACTACGTAGTCTAGGATTAACAGATCAATAATGCTTTTAAATTATATTTAAATTGCCTAAGTTCCCACTGAAATGCATATGACATCATCATCAGAGGCATATATACGGGAAGGAGCACCTATACAAATTAAATTCATCAATCTCTTTATTAGCAAATTGAGGCACTACATCAGAATTACAACATACAACCTTGGTTTCATTGACATGCAGCTCATGTAGAGCAAATCTAGTGCCCTGTGGTCATATGGAGATTCCCAATTTATGAAGTGTCCCACATGCCAAAGTTCTACATAACAACCAGTAATACCTCCGATTCTCAGCATCTTGGAATTTTTCTCTTGTGGTCGCCAAGCTTTTGACCCTTTTTTCCTCCCTCTCAAAATCTTCTACGATTTGTTTGCTTTTGATCCATTTCTTAAAATAAATCCTGGCTTCATCCATTTCTCCGATGATGGCATTCAGGACTCCGATGCTGTGAGCCAAGTCGGCATATATAATATATTTGGAAGCGTCTGGTCCAAATACATCTTCCAAGAGGTGAATACCGATCCTGTACTGCTTCAAGGCTTCACGGTGTTGGGAAACATTGCTGTGACTGAGGCCAATCCTGTGCATGCATGAAGCTTCAATGATTTCCACGTCTAAGTTTTTGATTTCCCCAAGATCTCTGAGCATGCTGTAGTAAACGTAAATCATTGTAATTGACTTCAGCTATTTAAAGATTACAATATAGCATTGAGCTTACAATAGAAACTAAACAAGGTGTTCTTTGTTTAACGGTTCTCAACCTTTTTTGCCTCATTTCCCTTTTATTGTTATTATGATTCCCCCCTTTCCAATTCCATTTGGATCAATAAGTGCATTCCAAATGATACTAAATAATTCTGATGCAGGGTGCAAGGTTGTTATTGAAAAAGTTGTATTGTAACAGTTGGAATCTACCGATCTGTGATGCCAATTCGTCCTCTAAAATGCTCAGAACGGCCGAACACACTCCCTTTTAATTTATTAACCAGTCCCTGTTATTCAGTAATATTAAACACAACTGTTAAGCCCATGGTTGTCTTAAATTACCAGAGGAATAATCTCTTTATTTTGATCGATGCAACTTACTTGTACATGTATGGAAGAACGTATTTTGAAACTACATTTTTCATTTTTCCGCTTTTTATCATTTTCCCAGCAATTTCTTTCATCTTCAGATTGCATTCATTTAGATCTGGAAGAACGTCACTCCATCTGCTGACGGATTTGTACATTGCAATTGCACATGTGTACATGATGTGAGCTCGAACGAGGTTAGAGTTGCACAAGTGATTATCAGCAAAAAGTTTGACATCGTTGGGCGAGAAACAAAGCGTTTGACAGGTTGAAATAATTTCGTTAATTTTATCATCATGCGGATGACCAGACATCACAAGACATTCTGCAATATGTTCCAATGACTCCAGTTGCTTTTCTCTACCTTCTGTTACAGATTCTGCAGAACAATAAAATTTAGAATACAGTAATACTTTGAATATTAAAGTCTTAAATATATCCCTATATTTTGTTTTCAATCGAGGGCATCTCACAATCAAGTATGTCACGTAAAATTTTTAGTAGATGCTGCAGTACATAAAAGCCCAGAAATCGTGTGATGTTTTCACTGGTTGAACCCAGACCCAATAGCTGAATCCTTTGACCGGCAATTACTTTTTCGTTCCAGCGAACATCCGATCCAATTGTAATATGCAACTCAAATATTGTATATGATGTTTTCTGTCAATATCTGATACCAAAGAATAGGTTGTGGTTTCTTTTAAGGGTGTTTCAACTAATTTTTCTGTGTCTTATAATCAGGCCCGTCTAAAGTCTAATTAGAAATGTCTAATCAGTATTTACCAGTATCATCAAAGCTGTTATCAGGACATACTACATCATTGTAAATCGGTTCATTTTTTGGTAAAGCCATTTTCGCATTTTCATAAGGCGAAATGGCAGCAGAAGATTCAGGTTCTCCAGGGAATAATTGAGAAAATCCAGGATCCACTATAGTTTCTCCTGATAAAACAATTGTTTTAGCCTCGATAAAATTCTCCAGCATCCTTAAATATAATGAACTATACATTTCAGTGAAATGAATACAGTAAATACAGTACAGATATCGGCGTCCTGAAATCCGGAGTTTTTTCCTGATGCTATTTTCATAGTTAATTTTCAACAACTTCAACAACAAGCCTGCTTTGGGAGCAGAATTAATTATTTATGTATTTAGATGCCTTGGTACCAGAAATCCAGAATTCCTCAGGCCCCAAGGAGTCCGTATAATGCCTTGTTCTTGAAAATTTAGATTTAAAGCTTTTTAGTGTTTTGTTAGTGTTAACATGTTTTCCACAAGGTGAGGGGGGGGGCTGAGCAATGTACCCTTCAAGTTATGCACAAAAAAATGAGTTCACAAAAGGTGAGTTACCAAAATTTTTGCAATAATTATACTTGATGCTCTAAATTTATAATAAATCAAATAGAAAATACCTTTTATTATCCTCGTTTCTTTAGGAGAAAGAGAAGCAAAGGAAGACCGATGTTCATCTTGTGGATAACAGGGTTCAGTTCTTTCACTTATGTTTCCGAGGGGAATAGCTGCTGAAAGTCCTGAAGTTTTATTAAAAATCATCAAAAATTATATCGGTATAAAGTCTTGTTACATTATTAATAGTTATACAGTTACAGTTATAGCGTTTCGTATTAACATTCTGCATTAATGAGGCTGTGCTTGTAGATTGTGAAAGAGTATGCCAAAATTCGATTACTTCAGGACATCATTACAGATATAAATTGTTACTTCCTTAATTCTGGGGTAATAATTCTTAGTAATCAGAAAATTAAAGTGAAAGTGATGACCTCTGTATGTATTGTGTACGTACGAGCATGGGCAAACAATACTAATTTTAAATTCTAAACATTAAAATCTTTGGAAATTCCTTTTTAACTTTTAAGAAATAACCATATTAGGAGATTTTCGAATCTTACAATCGATCTCCGTGATACTTTTGTCAAGATACTACCATGAATGCTACCTGTTGGTAAATTTTCTGCTCCTGGTGAAACCAGAGATTCTGCAAAAATTTTGTTACGTAAGATCTGAGCAGTGGTTGGGCGTTTTTTCGGTTCGAACTGCAACATCCATTGAAGTAAATCTGTGGTCAGCTCTTGGTCTTCTACCTGCAGAGTGCTGAAGTTACGATCCCTGTTTTTCTTGATGTTGCTGTTCCAGTCATCAGGATCGTCTCCAAATACGTGGCGACCATTGCTCCAAACAAAGTGAAATATAAGACCCAATGAGAAGATGTCGGTTTTCTTCGATATTTCATTGCTGTTGTAGGTTTCTGGTGCTCTGTATCCATCTGTACCCGCTCGTGCATTAGTGACGTTGGTGATTGTGCGACCATGCGTCATTTCTTTGCTGATTCCAAAGTCGGCGATTTTGAGAGTTTTCTTGTCGAGCGAAAGTAAAACGTTGTATGGTTTCAGATCTCGGTGGATTATGTTGCTTTGATGGATAAAATTGAGACCATCCACCAGTTGTTTCATTCGAGATATACTCAGTTGTTGATTGAAGGGGACATTGTTCCTTTTGTTCTCAATGACATGGTCATGTAGATTCTGTGTGTGGCAGAGTTCCATTGCTATGTAAATGAACTTCACTGGTCCTAGTTTATAAATGTCTGAATGAATGATTGAAACGACATTGGGGTGAGATGAAAGTGTTAATAAAGTTTTAGCCTCTTTCTTGTTTTTCTCAAGATATTCGAGAGTCTTCACAGCAAGTGACCGTGGACCATAAACATTGCTTGTTTGCTCACCCATACAAACTCTTCCAACAGTTGATATTTTTTGATTGGGATCCATGTAAATCGAATTCGAAAGTTCGATCCAACCTGCAATATATTCCAACGGCATTATTTTGCAATTCTCAAAAAAAAATCATCTGAGGGTAGATATTGCAGCAACAAAGCCGTACATCAATTTTTTGGGCCTATAAATTGATTTCCTCTTATTCAGATACGCTGAAATTTATACAGAAACATTCCAATAGCACAATCAACATTCTGTGAAAATTTTTATGAAAGATTAGGGAATAAACTGATGTAATTCAGGATAAGTCCAATAACCATAACTTGAATATAAAGTTTCGTCCTCACGGAAATAAAAAAACTTATATCCATGTGTTTGTATTTATCTCAGCTTTAAGTGTGATATTCGCTTCCAAAGGCATGATTGGGCAGGTGGAAATAAATTTATAGCCCATAGAAATGAATGTATGTCACCATAAATTCTCCAAGAAGATCCTGGTGTTGCTTATACATATGAAAAAGGCAGCAAATATATCTTTTATCAGATCAAAAAACCAAGTACTTTCCCTGAAGGGAATTATTGAAATACTACCAGGCTTGCAATCCTCCTTTTCCTTCAAAACAGCTCCTTCAGAATCACCTTCTATTGGACCTTGGTTTGTTCCTTGAAAAACAATTTGGTAGTTCTTTGTCACATCTAGTAAAACAAAAAGTGTCTATTAAATATATGATTACAGTCAACTGAAAAAAACAGCAGTGAAGAGAGGTATATAAAATAATCACGGAAGTTTGTTTTTTCTTTGTCTTGACCAATAGTAGTCTAATCTACTACCAACATGGTCATCAGTTCCGTTTTTATTTCAGCACATTACTTGGTCAAAAGACCTAGCACATCCAGCGGATGTCGCAAAGGCTTAGCAAAAATTGTGGAGGAAAAGACTTTTTCTTTTGAAGGAAGTTATTGAGCTGCTGAAACTTACTCATGTGTCATCAATCCAGAGATGTTAGGAAGAGTTGAATATCTGGATAATTTGTCAGTAGTATAGGTTTGAGTTCTAGATACCCAACTATGATATTATCAAATGGGATTCCTATATTCATAGTCCCATAGCACCCACAAAAAATTTCTTGTATACTGTGTAGCGTATAAAGACAGGCAGAAATTCTCCTGCCATTCTTTGTTTGAACTAAAACAAATTTATCTTTATTTATTAAAGAGTAGTTGCCATGGTAATAATTATCCTTATTACGCATGAATAGTGCAATTGTTTATCAAGCTTGCAAATTACGGACTCTTTCCAACATTAAAAAGAAAAAACTGACCATTGAAATAGCTTCTATATCTTTATACTTTTACGTGATTAGGGTATTGCCAGGACCCAGAATCTAACAGCTTTTATAAAGATATGCGTTGGATGAAAAGAAGTTAGAGCGGATAACATAATTGAGACTTACCTTGTTTGGAAAAGTCATACATTGCTCCGATCTGGGCTCCAAAAAAATCTCCGCCACTCCCTTTATCTAATTTAAAAAAAAGGTAATATGTTGCTATATAATTATATATACAGGTTAATCTGAAACGCTCACCATTCGATAAGCACACTCATAAAAATCGCAAGGTAACTTATATCATGCTGGTCTTTTGCTACAACTTGTATGGAAAATTCAAGTTTTACATACTACTTGCAAAAAGCAATTTCATAACAGTTAGATGGAAGTGGTGCTGCCATATTTCGGGGGCAGTACATATCATACATATTCTATGTTTCTCCTTCCAATCATATTGTAGCTTCTGAACTTAATAAACATGATCTTTTGTTATTATTGAAATATCATTCACCAACCTCCATCTAGCTTTGTAGCAGCTTTTCCTATAAAAATAATAGAGACAGTAATATTAGAAGTCTGTATGAATTATATAATGAAATCTAATAAATTGTGATTAATTGTAACGTTACGTTTTAATTTTGAAGATAACAAGTTTGCAAACGCTCGGGACGAAATGATCACAACGATATTAGGACGATGCCCGGTGGTCTGGGACCACGGGTCTCAATAAAAAAAATGCAATGGAAACTCCTGCATTCATCCCTAAGGATTCCCCTATCAACAGATCACCCTTGATGCCTCATTATAATTATTGAGCAGTGGAAGATACAGCTATAGTCTACTCGTTAGCACCACTACATGTTGAGGGGATATTTCGATGAAAAAAATAATACAATATCCATGAATTACCTTCTTTGTGAATATGAACATTCTCAGCGATCATCACAGAATCAGCATTGATCTCACCGATAGAGAGAGGCTGACGATAAAAATGTTTCCAGATAAGATGCAAAATAGTGAATTTTTATTGTATCATGAAACTATTCCCACTTAAACCATGTGGTGCTTTTCAAAACACATTCCCATTCCCACACAGAGATACACAGGCAAAAACAACAAAGGTATTTACCTCTTTCAAATTTTCCCGTCCGTCATTCTCTCCTTTCGCTTCATCTGTTTAAAATTTGCAAACCATCAACATAGCTAGTCACAGTAGTCAGGAGAAGAACACTATCACTATGCAAATGTAAGTTTTGCCCACAGCATACAAATAATTAATGTGAGCACACGAGGTTGGTTATCAATGTTCTCGTGTCCGTGTTTCGTGCATTTGAATATATCACCTTATTATTCTCTTAGCCTAGCCTTAGCCCGATACCATACTTAGCGCAATTGAAAAAGATTCTTTGGTATTTCAGACATATTGGTGTCATAAATGTAATAAAGGTTTCTACATATAAACCCTGGTTAATTCGGCACTGTCCTGGAACCAAGGTTGCCGGATAACCGCTAATAACTTTTTTACTCATTTAACTGGGAGGGTTTAATATTACAGTACAGTGCTCTTTGGCTTGTCCCATGGCCCCATTGTCCTAGTGGTTGATATTGATCACTTTAAGTACCACTGATGCACAGCAACAGAATGCCTTTACCCATTTTCGAAGTTTGTGGCGCTTGCTCTAGGTTTGCAACATCTTCGCATTTGCCAACATCCACTGCTCCGGCAACAGAAGATTGCATTTCCACGTTGTTATCTTAAAACAAAAAGTTCTATATTACAGATTTTTATTTGAACGACAATAATGGGTCGCAAGGGAGGCAATTAATTCAGCAATTAATCTAAGAAACACAGAGCAAAACCTCTTGATGATGCATATGTATATATTGTAAACTATGTCCATGCAAGCCTATTCAATGTTCTCCTTTTTCAATGTTTTGCAACCCTTGTCAAAAGTGAAATCGATATGAATATAATCCTTTCTCAGCTTTGCCACCTTCTGTCACTTGTAGATAGTAATTTCATATTCATTCATATTTAATCATTCAACTTATGGAAATATTATATGTATAACTTATAATAATTATGTTTATTTATCTTGATTATAACAGCAACCTACACAGTAATTTCCAAATAGTTTCAAAACAAAAGCCGTTTGTGAGCTAGTACGCATGCAATTTATCTATGATGGAATATTCAGAACTCATGCAAATCTCTATGAGTAAGCAGACGCGAAACTAGCGAACTGAGCAGACCATGTTGATAGAACAAAGACCAAATTTGACTTACAAGTCTATCTAGAACAGTAAAGATTACACCGGACATACCCCTTAATCCTGTATAGAACCAGCATGTGATATCAAAACAGAAATACAGTTAACAGATCAATTGAGTCTACTGAATAATATTCCAGAATACTCCGTATATACCGCTAGACGGCAATTTCATCCGTTACACTCTCACTCATATATCAAAAATTACAATTTTGGTTGCTTATTGAAGGTGTAAGAGATTAAAATCTTAAATATGTTTTAGAAATGGTTCATTATAGAAATTAGAAATGGTTCATGATCTACAATTGTCACAGCTTTAATACAAAAAGCTTTAAGACAAAGCTCAGTCAATCCAGCAAGTCTTCAATGGATAAAATAAGGATGCGTTTTGACAACAACCTGCAACCATGATTTAGCCACCATTTCATACCAAAAAGACACAAATATATTACCACATATAAATATTATAATGTTAGTATCAAACATAATAAGCATATTGAAAAGCATTATAATAATTGCAATCACCAACAGTGGCAGGTGTGTAGGCTCCAGGTGCAAGTTGGGCAGGGTGACAAACGGCTCAAGCACAACCTCGCATAACTGCGAAATTTTCTCGCATTCTAGGGTTACTAAGTCCCTAGCATAACTCCGGAATAGCATATAACGAGGGACTAGTGTCCACTACTTGCTTTCAATCCATTGCATTCAATACTCACCGAATACACTACGACTCAGTACCACTGTCAATCTGGTAGAATAGTTGGTTACAATTCAGTAATTAGGCTTCTTCGTTTCGCTGCCAAAATACGGATTCAGGTCCGAAAGTATCTCATAATACAGAAAGTGTTGATCATGGGCCAGAGATACTTTAAAAAAACTAAAGAAAAAGTATTCTGTATAACAAAATACAAATAAATCACCAAAATGATCACAAAAGCTTGCGAGTGCGTAACACCTGTACTATAACGAAAAGTGAACACCGCGAAATCTCGTCTGCTCATTACAAGACAATCCTGTAATGGCATCTTTAATCACTCATCACCCACCTCCTACTAAAAATACGCTTCAATTACGAAGGCTTTCTAAAAGTAAGCAGGAAGTGTCTGCTTAACGCTCACGTGAATGAAGTTTCCATTATTCCAAAATGTAAATAAATACAATGCAACTCATCAATGGTAATCTCACACCATTCATCAGCGTAAGAGTAGAGGGTCTGATGTTTATATGAATAAATCTTGTTGTATTCCATCATCACAAGAAAACAGCTTCACTGGATAGGCTGTACCGAATTTGAATATAAAAAATTAAACAGATGAAAAAAAATAGGTAGCTGCATACCTAACAGATACAAAGAAGAATATAAACAAGCAGGTAACACTCCAAAAACATATCAGTGTTGACAAAAAAAATAAGCAGCTAAACAAAAATCAACGTAAATAAGGCTACACTACGACAAGCCCATTCAAGAGCCGTAGAAATATTTGCTTGCACAAACCAAAAAGTTCTTATCAAGGGATCCTTCATAATAATATTGATATTCATAAGGAACTGGGTGAAAAATAGCAACAGTGATAGCGGTTGAAACCTGATGATGATGTCTCCCAGAAACAGGGATGAAAAGACAGGAACTGCATCTATCAGAATCCCACACTTACAATATCTTACAGCCCCACTTCCAAAACAGTGGGAAAAATAGGCCCTCGGCAAAACCGTCGTAAACACATAACTTGCACCGTTTAAAAAAAGTTAAAGGTAATGATATAGATAAAAGACGGTGGAGGTGGACAAGGGAATTGTCTGATGGGTAAGACAAACAGACATACATACAGCATGGCACTCCGTTTTTCAGTAGAGTTCTCGCATTTTTAATGCGATTTTTATATGTTGAAATACAGGAACATTCGATGGCAATATAGCACTTAGGAAATCCAGGAACTTGTTGGAGTACTAAAAATTGAAAATAATCTTAATGCTACTGTACTCCAAGCAGGAAAATTCAGTTGCAGTTACCATGCTATTTCCTAATGAGCAATATGCAGCTGTATGCTAATATAAATAGCTTTGTTAAACTACAGCACTAATAGGAACTGGAAGATTAGACAATGTTGACTTCCTCTCACAAGTTGACAAAGGAAAGTAAGTGCAATCTCATATGGATCATTGCAAATACAGATTCAAATACCGGCCCCTTAGCTTTAGCTTTAATTCGGCCTGATAGTTCTAACTACTTTCCAAAGTGACCACTGCAGCGTTAACCATTTGCATCGTGTCCATTTCAGTAGAGTTGTGCTTGTCATCGGGCGACGGCGAGTCGTCGTTATTATTGGACCAGTAGCGTTCAGTCGGTCGTGAGTTATTATTGACCGGTTTGGGTTTCTTTGATCTGGCAATGTTGGCATCGGGATTACTGGCATCTAGCATCGGCTGAAGTATTCTACGCCTCGCGTTTATAAACCTGTGTACGATTGCGAAGACTTTAGATTCACCTACTTTATTTAAAATTTACCACGAAAATACTATGTTTTCCAATGTTCTCATTATGCATTAATTTTCAATAGACAGAAAATGTTCGAAAAAAGACCAGTTTAAATATATTATCTCAAATAATACTTGCAAAAAAAAAATTTATTACCATTCATAATTGATGGGAAAGAAAATTTCATATTGCCTAGTGGGCAACTAATTTATCTCACTAAATTATAAACAGTCCATACCAGTTATTAACTTGAAGCAATGTAAGGTTAGTTTGAGCTGCGAGCGTTCGTTTTTCATCTTCAGTTGGATAGGGATGCTGAAAAAATTTTGAATGATATTTGAACGAAGATTGATTACGGTTTATATTAATTAGACTTTTCTGTATACCAATTGAGATGTACTTCAGTGGTTCTTAAATCAACATCAAAAAGATAATTACGTGACATTAAGTACAAACGTCTGAGCAGATTAAATACCCCATTGATAGTTTCATTACCCCAAAATATAATTTATCCACCTTGAGGTGAACCACCTGGCATATGTGAATTGATGAAATAATCCACTTTCTTCAATATACTTCCAAGATATACTTACTACTATGTGCGAAAATAACCAGGAGCGTAGGATTTCAGTAGCGTGTTTTGGCAATACTCCCCTCTTTGATTTTCTGTTACCGCCATCCTCGTTATGACTCTGTGGAACTTGGTACATGTGTGTGGCAAGGATATGCTGGACACAAAGTTAAAGCATGAGTTGTCTAGTATGAATGATAGCAAGCAAACCTATTTTATTAAGATAAGACAATGTGGAAAATTACCTGTGGTAAGGGAGATACAGGTACTACCCCAACCTGAGACAGTGGAGTCGATCCGTTAACGACAGAATCGGACATGTGTCCGTCTGGGCCATGGTTTGACTGGTATACGCCTGGCAAACAAGTCAGTGTTGACTACCGAAGATATAAAAATCTTCAAAAAGATTCACCAGAAACCTTACCTTGCATAACTATCTCCCCTTGGTGGTTGACAGTAACGTTTGCATTTGGAGTGTTAGCCAGCATCTAAACCAATAAATCAAACGAAAAATTATAATAGGAGAATGAAAATGCAAAGGGTTAGAGCTATGGCCGGTTAACACAAGATATTTCTGGTAGAACTCAAAATTCAGAGAATGATAAAATTTCATACAAAAGGAATCCCATTGTTAAGCTTAGTAAAATGTAGTACATTGTATCTAACCTGTCCATGCTGCATTGGATTTTGCATCGAGTCAAAGCCAGCAATGTCAGACCTTAACAAATTTTCGCTGTGCATTTTCCCTTTGAGGCATGTGATATATCTAGAAAGGAAACAGAGCAAGTGATGTATGGTAAGCAGATGTTTTATACACTAGCAAATGGTTTGCTCATGATATTTTAAAATGAAAATTTTAATACATTTTCATAACTAATAGTTTGAATGCCACTAATCTTGCATCCTTGGAGGACTGTGCTTCACAGATACTTCTTTCAGTATGTGTAAAATACCAAAAAAAAAGGATTTAAAAATGAAGTGTAATAACTAATAAATGTAAATTAGAGATAAATATCCAACTTATTTCAAAAATAGGAACGAAACGATGATTTAAGGAGATCATAAGAGAATATTTTTGGTCCGGCCTAAAAGATACGGCACAATAAAAATTTCAATGCTTGTATTGGAAAAAATATCCTATTGTATCAAATTCCCAACCTAGTTATTAAAGTACAAAATTAACAAAGAAAGGGGAATGGAAAAACCCAAGAAATCAGTATTCACAGATGAATGAAATATAGTGACAAATACATAAGGGTGAAAAGTTGAAAGAGCACTGAGACATGTTATAATGCCTTAGGTTGTGTCTGAGGTGGCTAAGCTGGTTTATCATTACCAATGGCTGCAAGCATGTATCAACTCTCACAACACATATATTGTGTAAATCTATTTAAGTTCACAGTGAGATTACTTCAAATTGACTCTAAGCCTTATTAGAATGACGTCATTGCGAACATAAGATGCTTAGTATTCATTGTGGTAAGACTTACCTATGACAGAAGTCTTTACAGAGTTCATTCACTTTTTCAAGTTCGAGCAGATGTATTCGCAATACTTGGATAGCTTTGATCATCTAAAATGCATTAGTAGGATATCATTAGTGGTGTGAAACAGAAAATTGGCTCTACACATGAACGAAGTCAAGTGCCAAAACCGTGTTTTTTATTAAATATCCATTTTCACATTGACTTCAATTTGAATTTACTTTTCAATCAAGATACATGTTAATATGTAGATACTGATGAATAGACTGCATTCTGCCATAGGATAATGCAATATTATCATTACCCTCATACCCATACTATCGAAATGAGAAACAAAAACAGTTTGACGACTAACCAAGTTGTCAATTTCAGAATCATTTGTTAGAATAGGACACATTTCATGCTCCCTCTGTCTCACAAACTCTTGGAGCTCTTCGTCAAATGAGGCAGAAGTAGGAGCCTCATCTCCGTGAGTGGCCTGTTCACATTTTTCAAACAGTAACTCAAGTAGCATGAACAGTGGATGGCTGAAAAAAAGATAGAAGAATCGTTACGAAACAAAAGAAAAGCCGTTAAGAAACGAGCTATTTCCACTACACTAGAGAAATCATGATGAATTAGACTTATTTAAGTAATGACTATAGCCTCACTTTCTAATTAACTTTTTATCCCTCTCTATTTGAATTGCATCTTCCAAATCTTGCACAGAACCATCACCACTCGGTGTCACCTCCTGGAATGAAATCAAAGTGTTGATTAGGCAAAATAAAATGTATTATTACATACAAAGCGATTCTTAAAAGTTGTAAGAGACAGTAAATTCCAGGATATCTGTGCTCTAGACCAGAGGTCTGCCAACTACCCCTGCGGCCAACGTCCTGCTCGTGGATAGATTTCATTACCTTATATATACATATAATACAGAAATATATATATATAATAAATTATAATATACAATTTTTCAAACTAAAATAGAAAAATTCAGAATTTGTCCGCAGTTCTCTATTCTCTCAGATATCATCCCAGTCAGACAAAAAATATAAATAAATTATTTGAATTAAATTGAAAAAATTGAACCATTTCATACATTAATTTGCTGATCATCAGAATTCGAATTGTATTGACTCATTGCGTCAGTCTTTGTTCATTTCACCAGACTTTTGCAGCAGTAACTCTGAGGTGAATAGAAACGACAGGATCCAAACATCCTATGACAATTGACACCAAAATATTTACTAATCTACAAATCTAATGAGATCTGTAAAAAAGAAATGTCTTCTTCATTAAGGTCCGTAACTAACTACGTAGGTATTACAGTTTGACATCTAGTATAAACACGTGCACACCCAGTGTGTCAATAATAGGTTCATGAGCCTGGTAATAACACCTTTAATTTTTACAAGTATAGAATAATAGAACATCATGAAACTTTCCATTCTTCCTGACTGCTATTTTTTGCAATTTATTTTGATAATCTTGGGCATTTGTGCTACACAACACACTAATCAGTTTTCTGTGCCATTGTTACTATAGTATGCTGTAGGAACAGAGTTACTATCAAAAAAAGGAATCAAAATTCATTCACCCTAACTTAACTCTTAGGAAGACTATATGCAAAACAATTAAATACAACACCTACACATACAATTCATTGATATCACTGCAAGTACCCACCATACTAACCACTATCCGTGCCCACAGATCTATCTCGCATCTCATCTAATGAGCATTTTACTGTAGCGGCGAAACAGACTGACAGTTCTTTCCTGACAATTCAGTAAGCGACAAGTTTCATACAATGTGCAACACGACACCAACCTCCCATTTGCTAATTAGAAAGAATACCATTATGATTCCAATTAAACAGGGACAATCAAAACCCAAACGAATGACATGGTAGGCAAGGTGCAACAATCGAAATACTAGTTCCTTCCTGATGAAGAATATTGCAACCCATTGTCGAATTGCGTAGACATGTACGGTTAGAGCTTGCAATTAGTCATTACGGTATTACAGATTGCAAAAAGCACACACAATGACCTGCTCGCGCAAATGCATACAATGTACATATGGCATTTGCTCATTATCTTTGAGTTTTATTTCATCAATTTTCGTACCAAGAAGGGAAGCAGAATACCAATCGAAATTTGATATCCCAATAGGAGCAGTGTATTGCAATTCGAAACATGATAATACTGCGACGCTGCCAACGTGATCACTTATCATATTCATGACAATTATTCATAATACGCCAAATGTAAAAAAAAATCAGCAACTTTGCATATTAGGTAGGCTGCACTGTTGACATCCAATATATTTCCGTGACAGTTCCTAATACAATATACATATACACATCGTTTGTTGGGTATTTGTGAACAATAGAGCCCTGAAATGACCGCTGGCTTAACAGCGGACTAAAAAACAACCGGTCACGTCAACGTCTATTTCAATTATCTGCGTTTGCACTTGGAACTCGCCAGATTCGTAATTCGCGCGATTATTTATCCTAAACATGATCTACATTGCACAAAACGAAGAATTGATACGCTTTGCATCACCAAAACTGCCTTTACTGAATATTCGGAGCGATTTTGACGGACGCTTTAAACGGCTCAACCAAACGTCAATCTTCGTCACAATGATGGCCGACAATGGCGGACGTTGAGATGTTAGATTGACAACGTCAAAATCACGTGACCTATATTGCCACGCGTGATTGGTTGTCTCGCATGGTCGTTAGCGATAAAACATCTTTTTGCGTTGTCGTAAGTAACGCTATAGCTCCCTGCTCGGTGTTCCCTAATCTTACGATCATATTCTCGCAAAAAGAGCGTCCTAACAGGTTTATTACACGACCTTCACTCCGTATGCAACACGCTTCACAATAGCTGCATCACATATGCAGGATATACTGCAGAATTTTGCCCTGAATAATAATGTTCCTGGGATGAAGCAGTTTATTTGTTCACTCCTATCCCATATCATAAATACTTCAACTTCATAAACTCTGTAATCGAAATTTCATAAGATCAATATGTTTGCAATCCAGTTTTTTGTACCCTAAATTCTTATTGTAATGGCCCACATATTGTTTAAGAGTTAATAAATATGCTACATGCTCACTAAAAAAGAGCACACACAGTGCATGATCAGTAGCAGTGTGTATTTTACAAAAAAATATAAACACTGGTTTGAAAATAAGCATAGATAAATGAAATATGTACAAATGGGGTAAGAAAAAAGGCTATGGAAATGAACTAGACTAACTACTCTACTCTAAACTCTTAATGTTATGGCAAGAATAACAAAATCATTCAAATACAATACTGTAATTTAACACCGCAGGAAATTTCTTCCCTTATAAACTGTGGAACTGATAAACTACAAATAAATAGAATAAGTAGCAATGATATGTGTTCCATTACAAGTATTCTGTTATTCCTGTTGCCTTGCTCATACAACAACTTATGTCTGGGAAGTAACACTTTTGCTGGTATATAAATTTCTTGTAGGACTTTGGTATCAGTAATATACAACAGCACCTCATATCCTGGCAATGATGACTGTTAATTAGGCTTCATGGAATGAGAACTTTACACAAATAATGCACCTTCCATTTCTTCATTGCCTGTCTGCGATTCTGTGATCAGCCTAAAAGTTTCTACAACAGGGCTCGCTAATTCAATCGGAACAGCATCATTACTCCCACCGCAGCCACTGTCCTGGTCATCATAGGAGCACCGGCTTGTGTGCTGTCCGTAACTAGACACGACTTGATGTGTTTCTTCATTAGAAAGCTGAGGTTGTTGTTGTCTTGTTGTGTTAACTAATGCTAAGTGTAGCTCATCACGGAAGCATAATGGTGGAGTCAAATCACGTTTTCTGGGAAATTTCTCAATCGCTGTGGACGAAACCCCTCTTAGAGACCTTCGACCAAAATTGGAGTAACTTTGAGTTTCCGCTGAGGGCATTGTTGTTTTCGTATCAGTGCTTTCGCTATTGTTGGAAAATGACGGCGGAGAACAGGACGGAAGAGGATCTTGCGAGCGGGATTCTCTGACGGAGCATATAATGTTGGATTTGGAAATTTTTGATTCACTTTCAGTGGCTTCATCATGACCATAGGTGTTTATTGTTCCGTCTTCATTAACAATACTTTTCTCCTGAATAGATAAAACATCAATTAGTACATTTATAATTTCACTTCACTACTATTGTTTCGACATATTCCTGAATTCAACATTTTACTAACTGGATATTCTTTCATAATATCATTACGCAATAAATTTATATTTCCTTACCGGCTGTTGAGCATCATCAATGTTGTCGATACTTTTGACAAATAAAGGACTTGAACCAGAGCATTTATCAAGGGAGTAAGAGTCAGTATAGTTCTGATAGCTTGGAATGGAGACAATATTGTACAAATATCTATCACCAGGATTGCTTGAAGTGGACTCTTGTGATGACATCCTCCCTGGGTGATGCTGGAGTTCACTATAGTCCTCATATGCATTTTGAGATCTATCGGTGGTATGGCGATTCTGATAACTATCCCTAGGAAAGTATTCATCCGAAGGAAAGCGGTCCAAATTAGGTTTGCAAGGTCCGGCATCGAGAGTATGGTAAGGACGGAAACTGCTTCTCATTCCTGAATAGAATAATGGTTAAATGAAGTTTGGACTAGGTTATGGAAATAGGATTCGACTTGACAAACCTTGAGTACGAGTGAAGCCTAACGATGCTGTACCACTTGTGTCAGAATTCATCAACATGGATGCCTGTTGTGTTGGATACTGCAGGTGATTAAACAAAGGTAATGCTGGTGGCAGAGGTAGATTATCCGGTCGCTGCATGAACCCTTCTCTTTCATACAAATCGTTGGCATATGCCACACAGTTATTTGAAAAAGAATCGCTCGGTGAAGGCCTCACGTCGCATCGGAAAAGAGGTTCCTGACAGGCGTCTCTTGATGGTCTTTGCTGGCCGAATGGTTTTCCGTTTCTGTTGCTCCGATTGAGTTCATGAAACCTGTTTATTTGTGAGTAGGTCGGCATGTTAGGAATGTCATCTTGGAAGGCTGCGCATGAGCAAGTAGCACTTTTCTGCCGTCCATCTGAAAGAAACCAATGCCTTAATTCCATATATATATATTTATATTAGTCTAATTGTTGGTGATGCATGCCCACTACTTACTGCTATTAAATTTGGTACTAAGACTGCTGGATATTCCAGCTTCTAGAAATAGGTAGACTTTCTAGATTTTCTTACCTTCATAGGGTTCAGTAGTTATGCTACTACTGCATCGTGACAGAGCGTAATCAAAGCAATTCGATTGTGGAAGTAATCCTAGCTCGGTTATTATTGTGTTCTGTTTCAAAAGGCAAGGGATTAAACAACGATGATACAGAGGAGTACACATATAAAACACCAAAAAATTATAAAGGAATAAATGAAATATCACCTTATCAGAGCCTTGACAACACTCTGAACTGTGACAATCCCTGTCAGACTGCCGTCCTATGTAGAATAAAAGGAAATACTCAATAATACTTATATCAGTATTGATTGAAATAACGGTTCAAATTGAGCAAGTTGAAATTATAAACAAACCTGAACATGTAGTATCGCTCAGCTTTTCCATTTCATTTAATTCTAATGATTCTCTTTGGCTAGCCGATAAGTGCGAAGAGAGAGTTGATTCGGCTCGTTTTGAACTTTCTGTATCATTATTAATTGCTGTGATAAAGGAAATTTTGTTATAGAGCATATATCTTCACTTGATATTCTAGTTTATAAAATACTGTTCTGAAATCTTTAAAAATATAGTAGTTCTTTAACAGAATTCTCACCTCCAGGCTTGTAGCTGCTTGACCTACAGTTACAATATTTACGACATAGCAGAGGAAGGATAAATAGCAGAACGAGTATCAAGCCTCCCACAGTTGAGATCAAAATGATAGACTTGCGGGGCAGGACAAAACCTGAAATAAAATCAGTACTGGTCATTTGCTATGTTCATTTATCCTTTGAAAAGAAAATTATCAGTGATCATCATACCTGTTGGGAACCTTTTTGTCTCACGAGTGGGTGAATCTATGGAAAAAAATTGTCATTAGTTAGTTGTCTGATAGCTCAGAAAAAACGAATTATAAAATTTGTCTTCACGTTACCCAGTGGATTTATGCGAAGAAGAAATATCTCTATATTCTAGGTAATATTCATTCGAAAAACATCAGGATTTTAATGTTCTAATAATTTATTCACCTGCTGTTCTTGTTTGCAATGGGGTGGTTGTATCACTTTTTCCATACATATTTCTTGCCAACAGTTCAACCTCATAAACATGCCTGGCTTTCAGTCCACTGACAGTTACATGGTTTGAACTGGTTTTGATTTCAGTATAGGTTTGTATTCCATTTCTGAAAGAGGTAAAAATAAGTTTGGTATTCACCTGAAGTAATTTTGATATTTCATGTAATAATTCACACATACGGTTTAATACGAAGGAGAAAGGTCTGATCGCTCCCACCATCGAATCCTGGCCCCCAGGAAATGTCAAAGGATCGGTCGGTTATGTTGAAGATTTGTAGATCTGTTGGGGAATCGGGTGGACCTGTGAACAAAGAATAAAATTTTTATTTTAAACCATCAATGATGCTGAAGCTACAGAAAAAGGAATCTATTATCTCTATTATATCATAAAGCTACAATGAAAGCAAAACCAGGCGAATACCTCACAGTAATATCTGAATAATTATTCTTACCCCGTAAAACAATTTTGATATTTCTTTTACTCTCTCCTGCTTTATTATACGTGATACAAGTGAACTCAGCCACCGTACCATCTTTCCCCCTCTGCATATCGTGAATCGTAGTAACTCGCAAAGAGTTACGATTTGTTTCAAAGTTCAGCACATCACTCAGGAATGAATATCTAATGAAAAAAAGTATTATACCAGGCATATTACATAATGTAAATTGCTATATTTCTGCATCAAGTAAACTTGAAACTACAGCAAGCATATTTACCCAAATTCACCAGACTTTGATACAGTTTCGTTGCCCACCATCCATTTGAAATTTGCTACCGGATTTGCAATAGCTGTGCACGGTAGTACAGCAGGTGGCGATAAAGTTCCATCAGAGGCCACTGAAGACACCGCTATTTTTCTGGGGCTTGAAGCGAGAAAGATTGGGGCATCTTAAAAAAATTGAGTATTAGAGTCAGGAACCAAAATTAGTTGTCGAGAGAAAAAACTTGAAATGATAATTATGAAGATATGTGCAGCAAGTGCAGACAAGCTAACACTTTTTTCAACAATTATTAGGGTGAGCTTGCTTCCTGCATTGACTTATTCATGGATAAAACACTGAAATTGTCCCCAATCATGACTTACTCCTTTAATTAGAGCTTATCGGAGCAAAGGATATAAATATGCACAGTCCAAAAAGTTATATCGACTTTACTGTCACTCTTCAAAGTATTTTAAAACAGACAGAATACTCCCTCATACAAAATATCAAGCTCTGTTCAAATAAAACCTTAATTTTACTCCAAAATTCCATCCGAATTATAATTACGAATAGTTTTATTTATATATACTTACAGATCAGTTCAATGGAAAACATTTGACTGTCAGCCCGCTGCCCTATTCCATTGTAAACTCTGCATTTGTAGTTGCCACGGTCTTCCGCAGTGATGTTACGTAATGTGAGGACACTGTGATCGCTATTGGTGGAGACTTCATAATATTTCCTGCCATTTCCTGGTAACTAATGAAATAATATGATATTATAAAAATGACTTTTACTTTTTTAAGGGTATCTTTTCTTAAGCAATGTAGAGACTGTCGCAGTTAGTAACAGCTGTTAATATATTTAGTACCAGTTTAATCCAGTTCACTCTGGCTGGAGTGAGCTTATGTGAATCAAAATCACATCGTAGAGTTGTTGTGTCACCTTCCTTCAGATCATATTCAGGGCCAGAAATTTTCGTGATTACAGGAGAGTCTGAGAAATAGAAAACAAATCAATACATTAAACTTTGAAAGTTGGAATAAATCCTGAAACCTACAGAAAACATTACAGGGTAACTCTAGGATTCTTACAGAATACATTCAATGTGACATTCATTTCAGTTGCTCCTCTCCTGTTCGTAGCCTTGACTATGTACACTCCATCATCCGATCTCCTAGGATCGTTTATCCTCAGGTTTCCACTGACTGTTGACCATATAACACGGTCTGTATCCGCAAGCAAAGGCACCCTATCCGTTTCTTGAAGATTAGCAGCATCTGCATCTTCTACGAGCCTGTACCATGCATAAGTTATATTGGAAGGATTTCCATGTGCGATGGCTTCGATGTCAATGCCGAGTGCATCTTCAGTCACATTTACAGCATTATCATCATTGATACGAGTAATAACAGGAGGGTATCGAACGCTGAGCTTCATAGGCTGTCTGATGGTTGCTTGAAGGATTTCAATTTCAGCACTTGGGTTGGTAGAAGGAAGATTTTTGAAATTGACAGTACATTTTATGAAAAATTTCCATTTTCTATTCTCAAATATTGTGACCAACCTGCATACAATCTCACTTCCATCTTCTTCCACTTCTGGGATCATTCTCAATCGACTAGATGTCACAAATCCTTGACTATTTCCTCTGCTTGGGGGAAGTTCTACTGACCACTGCTCTGGAAGTTTTCTTCCCTGGAGATACCTATGGTAAGAAGAGTTAGTAGTGCTACCAAAGCTTGGACATAAATTCAATGCGATTGTTTTGAAAATCATACCAGGATATCCTAGAAGGCGGATTACTGGAAGATGTTGTACAAGTCAGGCTCATTGAATGGCCGGCTACTGGATGAGTGGGAAACTGATCAATTTCCAATGATGCAGGAGGGAAAACCACCTGAGAAAAATGATATACAGTTAGTACATACAGTTCATGCATAATATATTACTGAACTTTCATAAACTGATGATAACATCTCTAAATTAGTTTTTCTTTACCTTGAGTTTTTCTCTCGATTCCAAAGTGTCAGAATATAGTTCATGACCTGCTTCACATGTGATGAAGCGGCCATTGTACTCTGCATCGAGAGTTAGCTCCAAGGTTACGGATGTTAAAAATTCCTTGATTTCACGGCCTTCAGAAGAAGTCTTTATCTCGGTGGAGATTTCCGGCGAGGATATAGTTGTTTTTGGACCTGGTATAATTAGGACTCCTCCTTGCATCCATCGGAGTTGTGGTGGAGGATTGCCGCCCTAGAAAGAAATTTTATTCATTAGACTGTTCATAAAATACAACATATTGACCATATAACACACCCTATCAAAGTTATTACCTTAGCTAAGCAGCGCAACTGAATGGTGTCTCCTGCACGAAAAGCTGTGTTGTCATTAAGTCCTCCTAGTGTAGAATCTCTGTTGGGCAAGAGCGACCGCATGGGAGGATCGACAACGCCATGATTGCTCGTTGGTACCGTAATTGGTGTGTTGAGATAAAAGATCGATATATCAACGTCGTGGGGAGGATAGTTCACTGTCGGGTAGGTGGAAACCTTGGAATAAAGACAGCCTGTCTGTGTATTAACGAATAATCGACTCATCTTGTATCTACAGACATATCGGTGGTTATGGAAACGACTGTATTATACCTTGCCCTCGTAACCGATAATTGGTAAAGATGCGAGACATTTTATTTCTTTATTCGCGTCCTCACGACGTAGTGACGTAAGAGTTAGATTTGTACTAAATGACGTTGCATCGGATTTGAGAATGGTGATGATGTAAGGAGTAGTGATGAAGTTATAGTTCCATTGGGTTGGGAGTTCAACGTCATCAATGTACCTATCAATCACAAAATACATGTTATGTTAATTATGTTCGAAAACTTCTATATGCCAAAAATAGCACACTTTTGAAATAGTGCTATCAAGCCTAAAATATAATATGTACTGTAATATCATAACATATACACAATCATTAATACTATATATTTTGTATTTACACTAAATTTGAAGGTCTACAAACCATTTCAGGGTCGCCTTTGGGTTGCTATGTTCGTAATGGCAGATGAACGATAAGCTTTCTCGTGCTTGAGCGCCATCTTTCGGATATTGTTCAAGGAATAGATTCGCCGGCGGATCTAGAGGAAATGCCGCGTTACCAAACTGTACGTTTATCAAGAAGTATATTACAAATCATCAAAAACTCACAATACACTTCGAGTACGACTTGAGTCACTAAAGGACCGTCTAGAGCTGGACTTTCGGCGCGACATTCAACAACTTTTCCGTGATCTTCGGGGCGGACTTTATGATGCAGAACGCTATTTGCGGTGTCTTTAGAGTGAGTGTAATCTCGGCTAACTATCAAATCGTCCTGTAATGAGAAATAGTCATAGTCACTTACTTGAATGTATTCCCACCCACAAGGTTATTGAAAGCTAATTGCAATTGTTGGATGTAAAAGAAGAGGTTAACCTACAGACAAACTCCTGATAGCACTATCATCGATGGCCTTGAAAAGCAACAATTCATCTCTTACCAAATCAAACTTTACCAGACGGTATAGACAAGATAACACTGCAGTTCTGATAAAACAACTAAGTCTTCAGTAGAACTAGCAAGATATTTTTCACCATTACTCAAAAGGGGAGTAGTTTTTGTCGGAAATAGCCGTCTATTTCAACTTTGTTCGCGTGTCAGCGAAATTTCTCGGCGATAAATTTGATAGTGAGTAGACATGTTCAACCAACATCGACCGCAGTTGGCAAATGTGCCAAAGACACGTCAGAAACTTCCGAAAACAACAGATCTTTTACAATTCGAGCGAGATTCCAAACCTGTCAAGATTAATGTTCGACCGATGCTCGCGCTAATGAGTTCCGATGATCATTGATCGACAGATTAAAATCCACGGCGAAGACTAGCGAAAACTAATCTGCCAAATCTTCGAGCAAATTAAGAATACGATCTGTTCTCTAATACAATCAAGATCAAGATTGAGATTGTTTTGAAGCAAATGATAAGCAAAAACGACCCTACTGGAAACGTTAACCTGAAAACCGGAACAAACTGCCCAAGACTAGATACGAAGTGTCCCGACCCCCAACCGGATCAAATTAAAGAAATAAAGGTTCAGGCTTTACAAAACTGTAATCCTTTTTTATTCGAGTCCTGTGTTATTTGTGACACATGAAAATATTTGGCGTTCTTCCCAAAAAATGTCTTTGATATATATTTCACAGCGCCGTTTTTATAGTTGAGAACTTTACGATTTTATTCTACAAAGCAGTAGTGCATTCTCTTTTTTAGAACAGGAAAATCCGGCTTAACATACATAAAACATCGGCAAATATGTTTGTTATACTGTTGCTCTACTGGGATTCATATCGCTCTCACACTTGCGAAAAAGATTAACACGATACAAAGCGACGGAACTGGTTAGCTGCGCAGGACTGATGAAAAGAAGCAGAGAGACAACAAGGAAATGTCTTTCACCACCTTTGATTAATTAATTTTAATCAAAGTCGAACAACAAAAGCGTTGAACTTTGGGGAGGTCACAAGCTAACAAATGTTAGGAGAACGATTACGGTCAAAGCGGTTACCGTTATATTTCTAACGACAAAGAAAAGAGACATGCGAGACAAAACTCCGACTGACTTGTGGGCCAAACTCCATAATACTTTAAATTCCATAAAACTCCTATTTGCGTTTTTATATCATACTCATGTTCAGGAAAATAGAAATGCCAAATTTACCTACCACAACTTTTCTCGTTATTTCACAGTTATTTTAATTATATATAATGTTTTATACCGCCTGGCATCTTCCCCATTTTCCCATTACATGTGAACCCAGCAAGATACTATCGACCATAGCTCTAAAAGCGCGAAAATAAGTTGACGTAATAATGCTGACAGGAATATGAAGCTTAAATGATTTGATAGCATTCCTTTGTCTTGTGCTTCTACTTATCTTCAAAACGAGGGTATTTGTTTAGTTATCAATAAAGGACTTAAAGATGGGCCGATACCCATCGACAGTTATGGTCAGTGAAAGTAAATCTTTTTATTTACTCAAGGACGTATGATATACCGAATATGATGACGAGAAGTCTTAATTAAGTACTTGACGAATCTAGATGTACGACTGACCATACGCTACATAACATAAGAAATGATTCTACTACAAGTACAATATAGGAATTGACGGGTAACAGGATAGATAGGTAAATCCCAACTGATATATATTTCTATTGGAAATTCATCTAATTTTGTACCCTTATATACGCCGTATTGAAGAATGAAATTTTTACTTACAATTAACCAGGTAATCTTGGCCAACGGATTTCCGCCGTGAACCACACAGTTCACAGTAAGGATTTCGCCGATTTTAATTGGCTGGCCGTTGTAGTCCGTTATTGAAGGTGGATTCGGTGGATCTAGATAAAACATTAATGGAAGAACGGATTATCAAATGTGTAATCCGTACTAATAGAAGATTCCACCGTATTACGCTCCAGCGAATTGAATATTAATGATGATTGCCGAGATAATACCCATGCTAGCGTTTTTCTACTTATGCCGTACGAGAGATATTAAACGTATCGAATGTTGAGCTTTAAGAAGATTGATTGAAAATGAAAATCTAAGGTAATTTCGGAGAGTATCCCAATGCTAGCGTTTACTCACATGACATAGATAGCGCTTACGAAATTCTTGTTAGTTACTTTGTTCGTGGGTTAAAGATTGGCGTCAAAATCGTAAGCAAGGGGGCAGGAGCGAAGGCATCACATTGTACTATTCTTAACAGGTTAACAATACAGATTTCGAAATTTAAAGAAACTGACAAATAAAACTGTACTCCTAATATATGTGGGCTGTATATAGGCATTCAAAGACCGTGACAAGTAAATATAAGTTGCTGGTGTAGAATAATATCAGCAAATTCATAGTTTATATACCCCCTTACTTCTCACGAGATAACAATAATTTACTCACATAAAACGTTCAACACAGCTCTACTAGAAAAAGGAGCGTCCATCGCCGGATGCCTTATGATGCATTCAATCACGGAACCATTGTTTTGTTTATCCGGGTTCAGTTCAATAGAACTTGTCGTCGTTATGAGTTTGGAACCTAAATGTAAAAATAATCGTTTTAATTAAACGACGAGAATAAGTTAGTGATCTGGAAATTGAACAAAAAAATTTACCAGGTTTGCTTTCGAATTTTTCATTCACTTGTCCATCATATAACACTCCACCAACTCGCCAGCTAATTTCGGACTCTGGTTTAGTGCAAGGGGTTGAACAAGATATCATTGCTTTCCCAGGGTATCTCACCGAAATGACTCCCGAAACTGATGGGTCTAAGTTGACGTTCTTAGGTGGGACTGTAAAAAAAATCCAAAATAATGACATCAAAAAGACATTGTATTACAATGGTACAGAAAAATATATATAAACATTTACGTATTAAAATAAAACGTGTGCTGTATACTTTTTAATCATAAATTAGGATATTTATGGGGACGTAATTATTTATTTTAATGCAAGTGCAATGCACTAACCGATAACTGTAAGGAAAGCCGGTCTCGAGTTCAAATCGTTTATATTCCGTCTGTGGTCAGGGAGGGCTTGGCACCGAAATACGCCATCGTCGGACAACTGGACATCCTGTATTCGGAGGTTATATTCGCCTGAAAAAAATACATTATAAAAACCATAGAACATTTAGGAACCCATTTGGCGGTTGTATAAGGGTAAACTCTAACCTAACTGCGTGTTCCCTGAAATACTGTAACGTGGATTCGGGAATCTCTTCATTCCAAGTCCAAATCCGTTTTTTGTCCATTGCACTGAGGTCTGTTAAAACATAGAACACTTTGATACATCTATCACGGAGATATATAACTCTGAAGAAGATCATTGCAGTCGCTGAAATTACCCGTAAGTTCTGCACAGCGCATCGTATAAGAACTGTGGTTCCAAGTCGAACAGTCGTGTTGGCTGGTTGGCGACTAAAAGATTGTCGCGCATCTGTAGCATCTAGAAATGCAATAAGTTTTTTTTTGCAATTAATCGGACTGTTCATGAGAAGACCAAGTAAATTACAAATCAAATCGTCTCAAGACGAACTGGGGATTCTCAACAGTGAGTCATAAGTATGAGACCAATACATATCAAGTTACTCTAATTGCAATCGATTTAGATGGGGAAATAGAAAATTGAAATGGGTTCGACTGTAGCTCTTAGTGTCGACATTGCGTATGGTAAAAGTTTGACATGAGTATTGCTGTTACCTGACTTTAATGTAAAACAGTCTGAAGCTGGAAATTACGCGAAGCAGCATCTAGCATATTAATTAAAGATACTATACTGTGGTGGGCTGCAAACTGGCTTCGTTCAAGGAGACTACACTTCGTACAATTGTGTAGGATTTTGAGCAAAAGGTCTGTTACAAACATCAAACATGCTTGTATCACGCAAAGTACATGATACACAGGAAACGCGTAAATATGTTTACACGCATCATAGGGTTCATTTTCAAAATTTGTTTCGCCAAAGCCTAACGCAATCTCAGACGTGATGTAGTAGTATATCGTGGACTGTAGCAATTAGATTCCATATCATGGAATAATACGTTCAAAACGCCAAAGCAAATACTATATCGACAAAAATAAACTAACATCCAACAGCAAGGAAATAGAGCGAATCTTTCCTACTATAGGTACTATTAATTAATTACAAAAAATATTAGGCAATAGGACATATGTCCAGATACACCACAAACTTGTGGTACCTGCTACCCGCCAGCTACTCCTCCATCAAAGGTCAATCTAATTCCGTAATTACAGAAATAAAACCGTAGTAAAACATCATTTTAACGACATTCTGTCGATCATATGTAGTAGTGTGTGTAGTTAATTAACTATTCTCACAACGGAGAACTCGTAAAATCGTATGTTACGAAGGGACAATGAAATTAATATGGCGACTGTGGAGAATGTGTTGGATTTTGTCGGGATAGAAAATTTCTCAACGCCCGATCGTGAATCGCGAAGTTTTCGCTGGCAGAGATAGTAATATCGTGGTAATGCCATCCCGCTGCGCATGGCAAGCTGGAAGCTGTTTGCTTTTCAGCATCGGCAGCGTTTTAGTGGTAATTAATAATGAAAACATTAAGGAGCAATTACCATAAGAAAGGAAACCCTATTTACTTAGCGCTATAGAATACAGGGAGCTTGCCCTACTAAAGTATTGTGTCACCCCAAATCTGTTTCCTTACTTTGAATGACCTCACTCTGCTGAGCGTGATTACATTTCATTTCATTTTTTATACACGTTATGTAAGTAAATAAGCAATAAACACATTTTGCAATCAAAATCACGAAAATCCTACAATACCTAATAACCAATTCTGTTAATGCACTGAGAAGAGATTTTACAATAAGCTTACTTGTATTGAGGACCAAAACCAGAAGGAAAACAGTTATCCAAACTTCGGCACTCATGACCATTCAACTTTTCAAATCTTCAAGTTTTGAAGACGAGACTCTCGTAGATATGTTGTGGATATACACAATTTCAGTTGGTACACTAGAATTTCCTAGTGGAAATCGAAAAATAGTCTGAAATGAAAGAGAACATTTACAAATGTAGACAACAAATGAGAATACAATTAAGACATTTCGATTGGGCCGATAAAAACTCATCTGGGACCAATAGATAATGTTCATGATTTCCAGAGCAACCTTCAATGCAGATTATAATACATCAGTTTCAAGATTTAAGCTTAGAGGATCTGATAACATTAACTCCCACCTTCCTTTCCCATGCAACCCGTTTATCTTTGACAGTCATGATTGCTACCATAGGACAAACTCCAGACCAATGTTTCATACTTCAAGTAACAACACTTATCATTACAAAGCAGAACTAACTGATAATCTAGTTACCCGTTTGCTCTTGCATCAGATAAAATTAAATTAAATTTAAAATTAAACGAATATTAAAATAATAAATATTATTACATAACTTTGCAACGTTGATAGACGCAGTTTATACAGAAAATTCGTGGAAATACTCCAGATCTATCATTTGAGCTGCGTTTTTTTTATTGCCTGGTAATAGTTCTGGCTGATGAATCTAATTCGCAAATTACTAAAAAAGTACTCGAACTTCAGGCACTATAATAAAATAGAGGTTAAATAAGTCTTTAAAATACAATAGTTTTGCTACTCAGGTCACATTTCCAATCAACTGAATCTACACTTCCTCTTCGTCCAAGTAAATAACTAAGAGGCAATCACTTTCTTATTACCACCTAAATAAGAACTATAGTTTTTTAATAGATTACGTACTGACACAATGCAATACATAGGTAAAGTACATCTGACGCATGTCACTGTCTTTCTGTTCTCTACAATGCCGACTACGTCGCTCTTCAATCCGCTTCACAGCGGCAGAATTTTACTGTGTACTTTTTTCTCTTTCGACGACGGACACTCGCTATCTATCTTATCTTCAGCAAGTTCCGTGCGGGAGTGCAAGACACCCAGGAGATACGTTATCCTGTTTACAGACCATTGATAACACCAGGATAGTTTTCTTCCGACATGGTAATGACTTTTGTGCAAACAATAGCTAACTTTGATTTGGCAAGTGGAAACTTTCAGACGATAACTACGATATGAAAGCGACTTCCGCAGGTGCAGAATTCAGTAGATTAAATTCACCAACGAATCGACTGACTATTTCAGATAAAGTTCAATAAATAAGCTATAAAATATATATCGTATATGTTATGTTGATAATAATATACAGTGGGTGGTCAATCAACGTCGTGAATAGGTTTGGAAAGTGAAACGACGATGAACGTTGTAAAAGGCAACAGATAGGTAATGCCGAAACAAGTGATGTCGTGGAAACTAAAAATAGTCGCTAAGCGGCTCATTTTTATCTAGGGGAGTATATTGGTGAAAAGTTGAAAATATAAAGCACCGAATAAAACTTGAACGACTAGAAAACAACACTATAAAGCCCGATTGTCCAACACTATAAATCATCACTTCTTACCATTCGAAATAGCTGTACGTACGGAACCGTTTAACAACACACTTTTTTGGAGTAAGCATTTACTGTATCTTTATGTATGAGGGAGTTTATAAAGTACAGATATACGAGGGTGCGCTTTTTCTGAAGCAATGAGGGAGTAAGTTTGCCTTTTATACTAAAACGCCGTATCCCGTTATTTCAAATGAGCCTCAAATTTCACAGTATTCATAACTAGTTTTTTCCAGACATAAAAATATTGTATTATGAGTATATACGTCTTTAAATCTAAGACAATAAGGAAATCGCCTATTTGAACAGTCTGAGCCATAGTGCGATACTACAGTACTGTGGTTTCCTCCTTTCGCTTCAGCAGATGTAGCAGATTTCGTGTATTGAAATGTATATTGCCTTATCCCTCAAACACTTAATGCAAATTATCGAATGTAGCGTTCTATTTTAATTCCGAAAACATAAGGTCAAGATATCTCTTTCACTAAAGCTGTTTTTCTTGATTGAAGCTCTTGTTCGAATTGTGGTCCCTCGAGGCCGCCTCACATTACATACGCATCTCGATTTCATCGATCTTTTCTAACGAGTGAGATACTTTCATTCTTTTTCACCTTAGAACGAGCTAAATCCACGAAAGGCAAATTATTTCTTTTACAACCAAAACATGTCACCTGAGTTGTTTATCGATTAATGAAGCACTGCCGACCGATTGTAATTCGCTCCGCTTCAAAGGAAATCAATCGCCAACCACCGGAGAACATAATACCGTTTGACATGATGTAAATGTTCTCCATCAGTTCAATGATCATCCAATATTTCAACGCAGTCAAAATTAATAGAGTGATAAGAATAGAGTGATTCTTTTTACAGTACTGTATTGTGGAATACATTGATATCAGTATCCCCTTTACGCAGAATGCATCTTATTGATATTACGTATTTAAAATAAAAAGGAATTTAAGTGTAAGTTAATGGGATTCGTCCACAGCTCCAAGACAGAATTTTCTCTACAGAATTTCTAAAATGAAACTTCTGGGTAGCATTGGTGCAACCACCCTATACCCTAGCGACCTAGCCTAACGCAGCCTGGCTTCTGGGAGGACCACACTACTAGGCTAGTACCCGACAGTATCTGTATGTAGAAAACCTGGTACTACTAACCTAGCTGACAAAGCCAATACATCTCTTTGATGTCAGTAAGTCTTCAGGTAAACGAATAACAAGCACACTTCCTTCCGTTACATCTTTCACTCAGCTTTTAAAATACAACTAACAGAGATATAAAGTAGGTCCATCGGCAATTTCAATGAAATTATTTTACAGGATTAACTAACTCGAAATGCGCTAATGTATCAGAACCAATATCCTGCTTAATTCGAAAATCTCTCACCAGAGTTGATTTGTTTTGGTTTTGTCGTTAGGATTAGTAGCATCTCATGATAGGAAAGGCCTTTGATTAAACCCGCGTTTAGTTTGCTATGCGATAACAATTATTAGTTCCAATCATCACTACTGATCACGCAAGGTAATGTAACGTTCCTGAACATTCAGTTAAATATCTTCTACAACTTCATGAGGCTCGAATCGATTTGAAAATAGAATACAAAATCCCAAACTTTTCTTAAATAGAAAGCAGTAATTTCCATTGAGTGTATTGTATCTTTTTGACGGACGGGAGTGATTCAGTTGCCAAGTAGTAAAAAAACAAGATATGGATCTAAAATACCGGTAATCACCGTAATTCTGAGACTAGAATTACAATACCTATGCAGGAATATTATTTCATCTCAATGTTATGATTGACATGCAACTTTAATGTAGGTCAATGGTATTTGTGATATGTAAACCGGGCAGGTGTACAATCACACGACTTCTTTATCACACCAAGCCATTCAGTCGCTTCCGCTGACAACGATTTATTGTTTTTTCTTATGTCTTACAAGTGCATGTATACAGGTTTCGAATACTATCCATTATCTCAAGTACAGTAATTGTTATTAAAAGGAAGTGAAATGTTATTGTAACGGTTGTATGGACGTTATTACATAGCTACATAATTCACTTGCTGATAGCATGAATAGAATATATTACAAAAAACAGGAACAAACAGCGGCTGGAAAGCAAACTTGCACTGGATTTCGGTACATGTATACTAAACCTGAACCAGCAAACTAGGAGAAATTGAGAAATCGGGAAATTTCGCATAACGTAAACGAAGAGCATTAAAATTAATTGATAAGATTCAAATAGCATCCTGCTAATAGTTGTCTGCTGTATTTATAAGTGATAGACATTCCCTACCTACGTATATTATCATTACTCGAAATATTTGGTCGGAAATCAGAATTAAGTTTGCGATTTTTAAGGTTGTACAAGAATTATGTCATTGGTTCGGTTGCTCGAGATCCTGGAAGTTGTCAATTACTTGCAACTGACAGTTGTTGACGAGTCAGCATAAAGAAATATTGGATAAGATTGTTCGCAGATGATACGAGGTTTGGCAAAGGCACAACTATTTTATCAGAGCGATGGCGTGCTGTGAAAACCAAATAACTTGTGACCGAATGAAGAATTCGATAGATATTCAGCGGTCATAACGAATAAAGGAATCAATTAGTTTACAATATTTGCTATCTTTTTTGAATACGAAACAGAGTACAAAACCAAGGCTGACCCAGTGACCGAAAAACATACAAATTTACATTGGAGACAGCTTGTAAACAAGTTAAGATATATTGTCTGAATGTGCGGCTTTAATATAACATAAATACAGGGATATTTATTTGGAAATTATACAAGTACAGGGGATCCAATACAGCAAACTGTTACATTGAGACATATCCTCGAACTAATTACAGTGGTGTTCTAGAGTAAAAAGGGAGTACTTTTACTTTCAAAAATTCAGGTACTGGCTGTAGTTCGAAGTAAATATATATACCACATTTACACACAAATAAATTTTATTCTGTGAATATTTATAATTTTAGATAAAAACAATAATGAATATGCTTCACAACTTGTATCCCATGGGAACTGACTAACGAGCAACATTAGTCCGATGATTTTGACCACATCCTCGTTTTAAGCGAGAAGAAATCTCAAGAAACAAACGAAATTTTAGTTTCGTGAATATCATGGAGGAAACCGATAAACGGACAAGTACAGAGAAAAGAAATACGAATTTAAAATATCGTTAGAAACGTACGGTTTTCCGAATATACGAATTCCCAAAAGAATTGTTTGTATTTGTAACCTCTTGGGATTCAAGCGATTTAAATGAAGTTCTGCATTTTAGGTTCAACCTAGCAATTACTAGATGATTACCTTTCAATGCAGCTACGAATGTTACCCCAACAATTGCCATAGCACATTTTTACAATGCTGTGTTGTACATATTTCAACTTCAAAATGGTATCGTGATAGGACAAGACAGCAAGGCGATAACTAAATTGAATGAAATTTAAATTTCACTATTCGTTTTTGACAGCAGCTATTTTAACACCGGACGGATATTCAGAAGCATGAAATCTAAAGCTCGAACTCCCCTTGACCCGCAGTGCGATAGCTGTCTGCCTTCGTCGAAGCCGTGAAGACGATTTTCGCCTTGGCGCTGTCTTGCCAACTTCGCTGTTCCGCGATGCCGAAACCCCGGTAAGCGTTAAATTTTTGAACGTGGATTTAATTCGATTGCTTGATTATGGTTACTGAGAGAAAACGCCAGCATGAAAACGTCACTTTTTTTCTACGGAAAAGTGATGAAACAATGGAGCTATTGTTATAGTGTTAAATTCTGTGGACGAATTTTTTAACTATCCTTATCAGAGAAGAGTGAAAATTCCTTTAGGTTCTGGCTTGCGAAACGCGATTGCTGTCATAAGCAATTTAGATATGACCCAACAGCGGCACTACAACACAAATCTAACATCACCATTCACACAGACTGTTAAATTAACCGATATATATATAAAACTTACATAATTTTAATAAACACGATTCTGTAGAACTATGCTGTGACAGTAACATTCAACAGGAACACTTGAACTCGAATATTACGTCCCTGAAGACATCACATAAGGACATTTGTAGACTAACGGAAAATCGAAACGGAGATATAATACTCTCAACGCCAATATGTGTATTGTTAATGATGTGTAATTTCACTTCGTTACCTTCGACCTGGGAACCCTTGACATTTATTCGCCGGTAACTACATTGGCGCAAACCTGCGCAACACTTAATTCACGTTTTGTCAACGCAATGTAATTATGGATACTTCGAATGCAATTCGTCATCACTAACCCGCAATGCAATGCATCACTAACTAGCAATGATTCCAAATGACATTCGTGAATTGCGACTACAATATTCAGCAAGTGCTTTCTACATAGTAACAGTGTTTTATATTTCAAATGTTCAACTTTAAGCAAAACCCTAAACTATTGTTGGCAAAAGCCATGAGAATATTGCTGAGGTCAGGAAACCTGACACTGTTACGTCCCAAAGGGTTGATGTCTTTGCCGCTAAAATCTAAGAAACGTTCAAACGGTTGGAGTCATTGTATCTGTTCTATCATAGAAAACATAGTATATATGATCAGTAAGTTGATATTAACCCTTACATACCTAGACAAATAACTTGCTGAAGTTTTTGAATCACCCTGTGCGTTCTGTGCCTGTTCCGCTACCGCCCGTGCGAGATTCCATCAAACAATAATCCCACACTTCATAAGATATTCGGTAGATGTCAGGAAAGATCATTCCAATACCCACCACTTCGAGTTGTTACATCAGCACAATATGTAGTCTTAATGGTCATTCTTTTGTGAAATCAATGTATGCAAAATTATTGGTCATTACGATTGTATAATTCTAAAATATGCATTTATGTTAGGTAGATCCAAAATATCTAAAACTGTAATCACGGTCTACAAAAATATTCTTAAACGGTTTGACCCCGAACAGCTAGATTTAGATCGGAGTTGTCGCCGAGTTCATCACCACAACAAACCATGTTCCGCTTGAGTAATCAATCGATCATATCTACTTGCTTGCAATTTGAATTCTACTTGCAATCTGTGCTTTCATCTGTTATTTTACGATTAATTTAGAGAATAATCAAGAATATGACAGTCGAGAATTTAAAATGCTTAATAGAGTAATAACGCCAATAGAAAACGAATGATAAGGTGATCCGTTACGAAGTTTGGTAAAAGTTGCTGCTAAGTGAACAATCATTACAATGGCAGAGCATCATCTATCGAAACTAACAACGGGCATGGTTAAACCACCTGTTATACCTGGTACCAAAATCTATTCGACCCAGCACGATAGGGCAACAGACAGACCTGGAAGCTCAACTATGCAGGTTCGGCCATATTTACTGTTTTCACTCCACGAGTTTTTTTTAATGGTACTGGTTACTTGAAAAGCGTTCAAATAGTTGTCCATCAAGTATAATATCGTATTTATGCTGTTTTACTTATTTTCAGAGCAGTAAATCGACATAAAATTGTTATGTAACACACCCTCAATATTATGCAATCCAAACCTTAGTCAATAAAGCAAAGATCATGCATATAATGATCAGCTATTTTGGCCCAAAAAATACAATGCAAAGAATCAAAATTTGTCAAAATATTTCAACAAAAATCATAAACAATTTCTGAAATTTTCATACCTGCAAACTGTTTCTAAAATGGCACAAAAGAACCATCAAAAATGGCCAAATTTATCGCATTGAATTTCATAAACTATGTGCTGTTGAAACTATAACCTAACCTCATCTAGACTGCCATAACCTAACTGGGTTTTCGGAAGGACCATACTAAACGAGTACCAAGCTATTCAACAGAAATGTTAAATGAGATAAAACATTTTTACAGGAGTATTACGATGAAGATACGCTTGCCATACATCAACCTGAACCCCCCGACTTCGAACCAGTCGGTTCTCTGGAAAGGGACCCGGGCCTTGTCCCGTTTGAGGTCAACCGAGAATCTCTGACTGCTGACTTTTACCAAAAACTGCAACAGCTAAAAAACGAGCACAGTAGAACGGTCGACATGCTGAAAAAACTTTATGTTGAAGCAGACACAAGATGTCACCATGCGGAACACTATCCTATCCCTGTAAGAAGGGACCTAGACAAAACTACTGCTTTCGTTACACAGAATGGATCGGGCACAGCGCATGACGACAGCGAATCAAGTGACGAATGCTTAGACGACGATATTCGGGAAGACGCTAAGAATGTTCGCTTTCGTGATACGATAGAAACAAGGAATTACGAGAGCGTTCCTTCGGATCGTCTTGATCGGATTAAGGAGATGTGGGATGATTTTAGGCTACGAGATTACCTGTCCCCTACCATCGAAACCGAAGTACGGGAAAAAAGAATTGAACCAAAACGACCACAATCGGCGCCGGCTAAAAAAACAAAATCATGGTCTCCGATAATTACGATCCCAAAACCGTTCAGTATGACGATTCGAGAAGAAGAGAAGAGAGAAAAATCTCACACCAGGTGCAATATTTCTCTCATTACTATATGCATAAAAAACACAAATTATTCACTGACTAATAATCGTTCACTCCGTCAGATATGTTAATAAAATTTAAACAGGGGTAATAATAAAGTTGACCAATAATCCAACATTGGTTCTAAGACTATGCCTGATTAACAGAGGTTTGTATATAGAAACGACTATCTAAAATACCAAAAAATGTTGCTAAAAATATTCAACTCTGATAACTCGATTATCCACTGACAATTTCTGACTCCAAAAACTTAATAAACTTTGATAGCTCTAGTTACAATATCCCTAACAACACACATATTTACGACCCCTACTCACAGATTTCATGACCTTAGAACTGATTATTTCATGAAAAAATAGTTGATCAAAATTAGGCTGTTTAGATAGGTATGTAAAGATATTGACCTGAGGTTCTCTTCTTCAGACACTTTGTCTATGGGAATAACTTGTACTCATAGTTTTTCATTTTCGAATCATTTCTCACTTGCAGATCTTCTCAGGAAATCGCCAAAGCTGCTCGAGAACGGCTGGAACAGGAAGAGTTAGAATTACAAAAGATGGTCCGTGCTAGGGATCCACCAGCTCACACATTCCTTCCTCTGTTTCAAGAAATAATGGAAAGACAGGAACAACGATCGAGAATGAACAGAGAAAACTCAGGCCGGGCTCTTGAAGCGCTCGTCAAACCTTTCTCGTTTGCTGAACGCGACGAGAAGAAGCTGACGGACAAGGTGAGTCCTGTCTTTTCTTAGATAGGATACATGTCAAACACCACTAATCACCATAATCGTAAAAAGTATGGCTCATCAACAAAGCGTAAGTATGTACTGTACACTTTCTTCTAGAAAAAGCTTGCTAGATCAGAGAAGAGGGCAGAGAAACGAGAAATTAAAAAAATGGCACAATTTGTCGCCAATCCAGTGCCGTTGTCCGTCTACGATCCTACCGTGTCTGATCGTATTAAAGAAGATAAACTGTATCGAAAAATTAAAGTGAAACTAAGGTATGTATGATATCGCACTCAATATAAGTCATCCATCATCTAACAGAGATATAGTTTTGAAATAACGACACAATCATTTATCTGTAGATCTGAAGACCTGATGAGGAGCTCAGCACTTCCACCGCGAATGCATTCCCACGAACTTATGTACGCCGATCGTAAAAACAAAAGAACTAAGATGATTAAGAAGGCAAATAAATTATCGTTCAAGCCAGAGATCCATGGAGTTCCTGATTTTGAAGTGAGCATCTCGTAGAGATACACCCAGGCATGAAATACAGTGAGCTCCTGCAATGTATGAATTTTCCTCCTTCATTTCTGACAGGCTTTGCATCGACGGCAGCAAATGGAAAAAGAAGGCAGGAGAATGGAACTGGAAACCACTACGATGCAACCGTTCGATCTATCTAGCTCTTCAAGGAGCAAGAAAAAAATGGCCTTCCAAGTCGCCAGGGATGACATGGAGCAGGAGGATGAAGAGTTTCGGAAATCCATGAGGAAACTAAGAGAGAGAAGACTCTCGGCAACACTTAATGGTAACTACTGTATATCTTTGAGTAGACGTCTTGGATTTTGAGATGCAACCAATATATCTACTGGCTTAACAATTTAAAGGAAACCGTGTACTGCAGCTTCTACTAAAATACCTATAAGACTAGAATTGTGTGCAGGTTTCCGGTATTGGAGAGCATTATTAATTTGTATTTTAGTCTCCTATACATACGAGGATGAATTGAATATGATATCTTTGATTAGTATAAAAACGAATTTATCTTATCTAACTTTTCACATGCAGATTCTGTTCCCACAAGGATGACAGAAACAGCGAGACTTCGACTTGAAGAAACGAAGAAGGCGCTGAGGAAAGCAGAAAAAGAACTGGAGGAGTTGAAACAACAAGACAAAGTTAGGAAAGAGAGAAGAAAAGAAATGGCAAAAGAGGTATTTCAAAAATTCAAAAATTAATTTCGTACGGGAAGTTTGAACTTTTGAAAATAAACGCTCGACTTGAACAGGTCTTGGTACGTTCCATGATGGCAGACAGAGATGTACCAGAATCCGAGGAATATAGAAAAGAAAAACTTAAGCTTTATCAGTAAGTCCACCAACAATCAACCTGGCAGGTTGATAAATTCCTCTACAAATTTACGGTTGTGTTGAAATTTTCAGAAAGCAACAGAGAGCCAGAGACCAACAATATCGTCAGGAGCTGAGAGCAATGAATGACAGATTGAAGAGTCGTCCTTTACTGTTTGAGCAACAGACACAGGTGAGATGATAAAAAGGAGCTCTCTGGGGCAACACACCAAAAAATTAACAGCCAAATATTTCATGCAATATACAGCAGTACACAGATTAAACACAGTGGGTCAATGGACCATTTTTTTGCTCTTTCCTGAATTTGAAAAAGTCTGCATTACTTTAACTATAAGAATCAAAAGGACATGTTTTATGTATTGTGAGCCAATTTGCAAAAGAAATTAATCCTCAGCTTACTCACTTCCTTACAGAATTCGGCTCGACTGCATGCAGAAAAGAGATACGAAGAGATTTTAAGGAATTCAGGACTAAGTGACGACTTCTTGGAAGGAAACATCAGGAAGAGAAGCACGGCAGAGAGCTTGCATGATGACTACAGCGATGATGAATTTGAAACTGCCATTGTTGATAGGTGAAGAATTGGTTTCTTAGTTCAATGTGTGCTAAGTAAAGTTATTCTCATGACAAGTTTTCATGTTTAGTGGTCCCAAGGCTTCTAACGGTGTCAGTGATTCTGAATCAGAAGTGGAGGAAGAGATTGCGTCGGAGGAAAGTGAAGACGAAAAAAATCTTTCTCAAACCAAAGTCAAAAAACATCTTCAATTTGACATCTAATGCATTTGTAAGAACAAAACCTTTTCGAGTTGGCCAGATCCTATTATTCCACACAATGCTTATCAAACGTTACTGACTTTGTTGATGAAGACCAAGAATACTTTCTTTTGGTAACTCATCATTTGCTGCTATAGATTTTGCTGATATTTTTTATTCAAACCATCAACACCCCACTGTATTCAACACATTCCCATATTGCTTGAATTATGTCAATTTTTTAGCAGCTGTAGTGCCAATTGTTATAGTTAGACTATATGTTTTATTTGACAATTTCACTGTATGTGCGTAATAATCTTCCATTTGTTGTTGTATATAATTTCATGCAAGTTGTGAACAGTAGAAATAAACAAGCGCCTCAATAATGGGTATTGTGTATTATATCACTTCTACCAGGGTCAGAAATGGTCAATTTTCAAAAATATTGGAACTCGACCGACAAAAAATTATGAGACTGTTCAATTCATACACTGACTTGTCAATTCGATATCATCCAGAACAAGCGAAACCACGGCCAACTTTCTGATTAAAAAAATCCTTCCTTCCTGTAGCAGGTAAACAGTATATCTTAGATTACCTATCGTACGCAATACGGATCCGAGTGCAGATACGTTTGACTATATTTGATGATAAAAAATATGGATGAATCAATAAAAAAACAGTTGCTGGACTGTGTGATACAAGAAAGCAGCTTATCATATAATAATCAGATGATCATCATCTTCGTCATTGTTTTAAACACTAGAACACGAATATAGTTTAATCCCTACTAATGATCCCATGCATGATGACTTTGTGTGCATAAATTTATATTGCTCAAAGGGGAGTAAGTGGTATGTCTATGTAAAATGAATTTCAGTGGCATTATTTTGATTTAATGTCAATTTCCTTCCTACCTGCGCACCACAGCTTAGAAGGAATATTGTCAATTACCACTCTACTGACTACATAGAAGGTAAGCTGCCATAACACACTGTTAAAAACACAAAATATCTTCTACTAAGAACAGCATAGCGAATCAGGATTACAGAATGCGATAGATTGAGCTGTCACCATTCTAAAAGTTTCCTAAAATATCTAGATCATAATTTAGTCTTCAAAAAGAGCTGTCCTGGAACACATTGGAAAAACACAGTAACATAAGCAACGTAAAATAATACCTTATTTAGATCCGGCTGCAAATCGAAACTACATGCTACGAGCGCACTTTTTTACCGATCATGTTAAGGTTCTTGGTGTCTACTCCGACTCTGTGCAAAGTCCGTTTTATGTGAAGATGACCTTCCTCTGTAAACCAGTGTCTGCAGTACATAATCTTCATCACGTCGCAGAGAAGATTTCTTTCCCGTTTGCTGGAATAATATATTGTATTCACATAACTAGTAATTTTTAAAAATTCTGTACTCAATTCTAAATGTCAGGAAATAATACGGCAATTGATGAAATTTGATTTTCTTTGTACGTAGCTTTGCAAAACATATACCAAGGGAACTTTTATGATAGGAATTCACTACCCCAGAATGGAGTCTATTAGCTGGGAACGACTGAGTGTATCTGCTAGAAATATCTTCAATAATGTATCAAGAATTACTTACAGCTGAATGAGTACTTCTCTGTTGCTCGCGTCTTGCAATAGTAAAATCCGCAATTCTTCATCCCTACGGATTTCAGAGTCGTCATCGTCAATACTACTCCGACATTTTGAACAAAGACCATCTGAAAACATTACTCATTAATTTTCCTAAAACTGTAGGTAACTCCAAAGTAAAAATGCACTAGATGAACAATAAGCATTTGGCCGATTGCTGAGTTTCTCTTTGAGCATGTTCTAATATACTGTTCAATATTCTTTTTTTCAAATATTAAGATTTCAAATATACAATTCATACCAGCAGTGGATACTGGGGAGATTGACGTCTCTATGACCGTGTCAATGCGGCTGATCGACCGTCGCAATGGGGAACTAGATCCGGGAGTCGAAACTGGTCCAGGGGTAACGGTCGGGGTTCTTGCATATCGCCTGCCTTTCTCCAACGCATTTAGTCTACTCTGTGTGGCTTTCAAATCTGCTTGGGCGTTGGAGCATGTTTGATTCGCTGCCGCAAGTTCCCTTTGGAAACATTCCTTCAAAGAAAAACAATTCTAAACCAACTAGCAGAAATGCACTGCCCTCCATCCACTGTACATATTCAGCCAGTAGTACACATACAAATTCTTGATTGTCAGACGGAAGTGGTGCTGTCATATTTCTTGAGTTAACTCATACACAGTCATATACGGTATATTATATTTCATCTCAAAAACTAACAACCTTTTCCTCTCGCCTCTCTTTCATCAATTTGGTTTCTGCTTCTTGCATCCTGGTGACTTCTTTCATTGCTGCTATCACCTTATTATTAAGATCAGCGATGATGCAGTCATTCCTCGTCTGAATTCTTTGCTGTTCCACCAATGCCGTGGCAGTTTTTTCTTCAATTTTTCTCTTTGCTTCCTTGAAAATGCTTTCCTGTGTCCAGATAAAAAAGGAAAAAAAAATGAATAATGAGAAAGCGATTAAAATTTGTCATGATGACAGACCTTTTCCTGATAGAGTTTACGAAGATTCGATATCTCCAGCTCCAGTTTCTTTCTTGCATCGTTCTTGATAAACAGTTCCCTTTTGTGGGCGTCTGAATTTTCCTTCACTTTTAATTTGAGCTTCTCAATATCAGTTTTTAAGTCGTCCTGAGTAAAAATAAGTTTTGGTTGTGAAAATTCTATGTTCATTACCAAACCACCTTGTAATATTTGCAAACCTGGTACTACTGGATGCTACAACCTCATCAAACATTAACAGATACAGATAATAGGGAAATCATTTCCCATTATATTTCATCACTGAGCAGGGTCCGGGGATAGTGAGCAGACAAAAATTGGGGAAAATTGACTGAAAAAATGGCATTTGGCCAGTAATGATGAAACCGCTATGATGGCCCTGTGGACGTGCTTGGACAGACAAACAGACAGACCGGTCAACAGATCTCTCCGGTAGTATATATTGACATTTTATTCATTCCCATGATACTATGTTTATACTATTGAATAAATGTAATTCTTTGTACTCACCATGCTCTGATGTTCCTTTCTACGGAGATCTTGTAGAGCAGAGACTTCACTATTGCTGACCATAGATGAGAGCTTTGTCTTCAGAGATTCCACAACACCTTCCAGTCTTGCTATCTCTTTACATTGATTTTCCTAAATTTTGGAAGAATTAAGAGCAGAAATACACATGAATCATACAGAACAAAATTCATAATACAGTCAACTCCACTAGGACCAGGAGGTTGCCAGATAACTGAATTTTCTGGATATCTGATCATCACTCTTTAAATTTCTATTTCACTTTACAAAACTCATCGAACCATCATATGTAGATCGGAATTATCATTAGTATTCTCAATATGGGAGAAATAAGAAGAAATAAAATTCTAATTGAAGTTAAGAACAAGTTTTATTAACCGAACAATGTTAATAACTGACAATCTGTGTTCCAAACTAGTTCTCCCTCCCTTCAAAGATATACCATGATAACTTGGTCCTTCAATCTTGCTTCTCCCAACATTTTCATTTGAACTACAGTAGCTGTTTTGCCCTTCAATTCTTTAATTTCTCTTTCGTATTCCTCAATTTTCACCTCCTTTTCATCCTTGAGAATGGCGAATAAAAACGATACTAATCATATTTCAAAACACATTCAAGATGAACATGTATAAAAGTTACCCTGTCCTTTTTGGAGAAGAGAATCATCCTGTCGTAATCGTTTTTTATTTTTTCCTCGCGGGCACGACAATTCAGGCAACATTCTTGTACCTCGTCTGTTTTCTTCAATCGATCTGCTGATGCCGGGCTGTCGACTCCGTTTATGAGATTGTCTTCTGCTGGTACTAAGGTAGATGCAAAATTGACTTGCAGAGATTGCAGGCTGGAATTACTCTTACTAGAAGTCAGCGATCGTTGTTTGTTTTCGGGTACTTTCTGTCGACGACCTTTTTCTAGGTCTTGCTGTTTACCTTGGGACTGGCGAATTCCATTGCTTGGTGATTTGGAAGACAACTGTAGAGTTCAAAATAAGGGATTATTCCACAGCCTAAGTAGCATTTCATCTTAAATCTGACTGAATCAGCTTTTAACTCAATAGTACTTTATTTGTTAATTGCTTTGATGCTGCTAGCCCAGTCCCAGCGTCCCAGGGTATTAGTGATAAAATGATTCAATTTTCTACTAACCTCGGCCTTGTCCAATCTGTTATTAGGTGAGTGGGTTAAGACATGGCCAGAATTTTTAGATGAAAGCTGAGGTAAAGAAAGCATCGTGTGATCAGGTTCTTTCGATTGAACTTGCAAATAGATAAGATTATCAGTGCCGAGATCTTCGCTGGATAAAGATACGAGTTTTACTGAAGACAAAGGTTTCTTGGTTCCAAGATTCCCGGGTCTCTCTGATGATTCTTGGACAGCGGAAACCTGTGAAGACTTCCTGAGAGAAAAATCCTGTTTGCCTTGAGAAGGTGAAATGCTACCGGAAGACGTGCTTGATCTTCGCAACTGATCGTCCGAGTTGTGGAAAAAGGAGGAGAGATGCTGTCCGGGATTAGAATTTATAGGAGGTAATTTGTTCGATGATGATGGAGATAACGAGACAGGTTCCTGATTTCGATATTCAGATGATATTGGAGATGACTTTTCCTCCTGCTTATAATGGAAAGCATTCATCATTCATAGCTAATATATTCTTCTATACAAGTGATTCTTAAATGGTAGGCACTTGGGTCCTGGAGAAAAAATTAGGAAAGAGATTCCAACGTATGAGAGAATTTACTCTGTACATTTATCTGGGATCACAAGGAAAGGGAATGGGACTAGGGACTCCAAGTATGACTGCTCTATATATACTACTGTCAACATTAAACCCTGAATATCAGCATACAAATGAAGAAAAAATAGTACCAACATATATATAGCGGATATAGCATAAACATTCACTGCTTTACTGACCGGTTCTTCCACATCAACGATCTCTACATGAGCGATTGGATTATTGATAACAGAACACGATTTTTGCGCTAACTGAAGGCAGGTGAGAGTTTCGTGAGCGAGATTTGGGCACGGAGATGCGGTGAAAATAAGACGAGTGATGCAATCTCCTCCTAGTGCGTTTCTCAGCAATCTTGTTAACTTACACTCCCTTGAAATAGATTAAAATGAAGTAACATAAATAGATATAGAAATAGAAACTGCATGTAACATCTATAGTTAATCTCTGCCACATAAATAATCCAAATTTTTATATACATCAGATGAAGATTTACACCAAGATACCCACCTAACATACAAGTCCTATCGTTAGCACTCGGCTAGGTTAAATATCCTGGTTTTTAACCATACTCTGTATATAAGATATTTTAAAATAAATATCAATTGAATAGGTCTGTTAAGGCAAAGGTGAGAAATGTATACAAGACCTTATGCTTTCAAATTAGAATAATATTTGTTCTATTCGACCTATTATTCTACTGAATTCTCAAGACTGCTTTTAATATACGACAAAGTTTGTGTCAATCGTGCACATCGCAGGACATATATGGGTGATCAGGGGGCTTGTGTGTTGACAGACTCTGTATTCTGAAGTATAAGATGTATTTACATCCACTTCTCTGTCTTAAGATGGAAAAAGTAATGAAAAATATAGCAGAAATCTTGCATTGACAGTGCTGTGAATAAAGTGAGCCGACCTCATTATTATTCAAAGTAAACTTAAATGGTGACAATCATTTATCATGAGTTTTATTATTGAAACCTTCACAAGGCATAGAAACCAAACAGACTGCAAGATAAACAAAATAACAATGGATTCAAAGGGAGGCTGAATCAAGAGACTTCTGAAATCTTTAAAGAGCACTATATGAATAATACTGTTTTGATTTTGTTTGAATTCACGATAAAAGTTATTATGCTTCGTCATGGCCTTTGATACAAATCAAGCACATAAACCACATACACCACTTAACGCATTGCGCAAAATCACTATGTCAGTCAGCAACTAGTGTCCAGAAGCTACAAGGGAACCAATCCAAGAGTTCTAATGAATTATTTGATATATATTCCTAGTTTATTAATCCATAATGTAGGAAAGAAAGTAAATTATACAAACCAATATCACCAAGAAACCTAAGCTCGAACAATTATATCTATTTTAAATGGACAGATGGTTTAAACTGATTTTTGAGGGGCAGAAGTTTATCGCAAAAATCCTAAGGCTTCAGGTAGCATGATCTGGCTGTGGTATGTATATCAAGTACATAAAAACCAGCACAGCATTTAAAGGTTGATATAATTAAGTCAAGTGGTAATTGTCAACTGCCCTTATTAATTTTAATCCTTACAAATTCCGGAAATAAAATTTTAATTTACACAAAACGTACTTGAAAGGAACGATGGTACTTCGGTCTGTTGAGAGTAGATTTAAAATATTTGCGAACATGTTGAGGGACTTGGTTGTTTTAGCTTCCGCATTTCCAACAGCTGGAGAACAGAATGATGCATGCTTGATGGACTGCAACAAACATAAGATGCTTTAAGTTTATCTGGTTCCTGTTCACGCTACTAGCGCTTTAGTTAGATCCAGATAAAAAATTATTTTTCCAGCAGTATACTGATAATTAGAAGTAATGTGAAGTCTATCGTTTATGCTGGAAATTACAATGTTTACAATGGCAGTCAGAAAAAACACATATTATTATAATTTACCCGCCCAACTCCAACCAGATCAACAAATGTTAATTTTCCTTCTGTCCTTCTAATATGTTTTTCACCATGTTGTTGTTCAAGTATATCAGACGACCTAACAGCTTCTTCTTTGCAAACTCTGACTGTGAATACGGTATGACTTCTACTTCCGGCATCTCGCACTAAAGCAGAAGAACAGGACACTATTTACCAATATTAAAGGTTAACGGATAAGAATGGAATATAAAATATATAAATATGACAATAATTGATGCCCTACTTCTATTTGGATTTCTTCGTAGTTGTTTGCTTACATCTTCAATGGACCGAACGCATATTTCAGTCGCTCCTTCGATTGTCGTCAAATCTCCAGTGTCATGGAATTTTAATGAATCGGAAGCGGAAGGATCCTAACAATATTAATTAATTAATTCCAAGATTATATATATTTATAAATGGTAATGTCTTACCAATAGATCATAAAACTTTTCGTTATAAATCTGCAAAAAGGAAGTGAACGTTTCGCATTTGATACCCAATTTTTCATCTTGATGAATTCCTAACATTACGAGTCAAGGAAATATGAATGAAATAAACAGTACAAGCTCAATAAATAATTATCATAATACAATAAAATTTCTCCAGCAAAAACAAGAGTTGAGTTATTTTATTTTCCTTTTCTCAACGTTATGACTTTATTTTAGGATCAGTTGTATGGGTTCTATTGTATATGAAGAAGGATACTATGAAGCATAGATTCCATGCTTCTTGTTATTATGCCTCTGTGCTTTCCGCTGGATGCTTTCCCGTACAAGGTATAACTTTTTCCACTGCCTTGTGTTCCATATGTTATGATACATCCCTGGTGACCCTGTGTGTAATATCATCGGCAACAATTAAACGATCAAACTTTCTCAGTGAAAAGTAGAAATAGAAATTTTAAATCAATCAAACTTCACTAAATATGTCAGTCTCAAAAAATCACTTATCCATGACCACTTGTCGAGTCGATTCATTGGACCATGACCCAGATCAAAACCAAAATCATTGAAATCCAAAAATCGGTTCTTAGTCACAGCTCAATGATTTTATTGTGTAGAAGGTCATGGATGGGTGAGTTTACAATACAATAGGTCTCACTTAACTTCTTGGATTGGTTCTGTGTGATTTTAATTCAGTTTTAATTGAAACAACTTTGAACGAAACCAATTTCACCATGGGCCAAATGATATAACATATCTTCGTAACAGGGATAAATTTTGCAAGCCAAAAATTGTATGGAGCAAATCTTATCAGCACTCAACTCAGAACCAAACATGGCGGCTAGCATGTAGCACTCGCGTAACGCTTCGTTCATTGATTGTCCGTTTGCATGATATTGCATTTGTATTGTTATAACGAAATAACTTTAATTGACAACACGCTGTGCTATAAAATTATGGTATTGATACAAAAACAGGAGTTTCAAGAACTCACCAGAAGGACGGAGTCGACCACAGACTGCGTCGTCGCTTCGAAAACTTCCCTCTGTAAAGAGCTCTCGGAGAAAACACGAGAAAATGTGAAGTGGTGCTTAGTCCCATTCTGCAAATGTTGTTGAAAATGAAACACGGCGAATGACGATCAACAGCTTTTATTCTACTTCCTTTTCAAAAACTTGGAATACCAATTAAATTGACTAATTGTGAAGTAATGAAAAGTGTTAAACAAAAAAATTAGTATTTAAATTTGCCGCCTGTGTAAATTCATTGCATTGAAAGCTTAGGTATATGGAAAAGAATTTAAAAATGATTTTAAAATGGTCAAACACAGAATTAGAATAATTCGAAACAGGTCGAAATCCCAACCATGATAGAGCTGGCACTGAACTATTTGGCACCCCGCGCACTTTAAGAAATATCTAGCGCCAACTAAGGGTTTCTGATCGAGCAGTTATGGAAGATTATAATGTCCAGTCTAATATTATAGGTATTTAACAATAGTTTCATGGAGTACGGTTCACTTTTACTGGTAACAATATTAACGTAAGATATCTCCATTGAATTTTACATTCCGCGACAAATTCTGCATTTTACACCAAAATTTGTTTGCCACCTTTGCAAGGAAATTTAGAGTCAATGCCCAACCTGAACCATTATGTGATACATGTTTCTACAGACTACACTCTAGCCTTTGCTAAAAGACGCGATGAGCTGTTCAAAGCGATGCTTACGTCACCACATTTCATATATTGTTATACAATATAGTCGCAGGCATTCGATTCGAGTGGGCCTAGTTTTTAATTGTGGGATGATACGAAGCAGAAAATACTATAATACTTTAATATTCTGAAGTTGTTTTAAGATTTAAGTTATATTTCTCCGAATATCGAAACAACGGAAGCGATGATTGGGTTTATCGTCAGTTCCTTTCAAAACGATTCCTTTTAAAGGATTAAGTAATGTTATATTTTGACTGAGAGTGAAAGCCTTTGAACTGCAAAACATCTTGGAACTTCGACGTTGAAAATAGAAAGAGAATTCAGATACAAGTGAATCTGTTTTCATACAGAATTCCGGTTCACAAGAAAGTTTTCATGGATTGAAAAAATTCTGGGAATCCTAGTTTTGATCGCATACATCTCTAACTTTATTGGGAAGGTTTAGAGGCTCACTCACATTTTCTTGCATCCTGCTTGGTCTCGTGCAAAGGAGAAGTTTAGTCGGGCTTTCCACTGAAAGGCTTCTGAGTCGATTTGTTGCCGCTTCTAAATAAATTATATACATGCTTACATGTTTGACGAATCAATTAGCATCTGTTAATGAAGGTACCCTTGTAAAATGCATATATCGCGCGAATTATGATAGGGAATATTTTAAGATCAAGTAGCGGTTGCTAGTTGGAAATTTCCAAGTAATTTTCCTAAATCATTAGCTTAACCTGGACCTGCTTATATAAATGAGTAGTCCGTATGTACCTGCTCCCGTATCATCCAGTGGTCGAATCCTCACAAATACTTGAAAAGCAGAAGAATCTTTTTTCAATTCCAATGCCGGAAGATGATTCTCTGTTCTCTCTGTTTCCGCCGACTCATCAACGCTCGGACAGTTTTCCTTTTCTTCGGCAACTACCTGATCAAAAGTTTCGCTGTTTTCTTTGTCTGGCCATGATCTATCACAAGTATTCGGTTTTGAACTTTCTGATAACGATTTTAACGCCGCTGATAACTTGTCATGAAAGTCTGTGTCTTCGGGTTTTGTTTCTTCTTTTTCATTTCTACATTCTTCTCTGTATTCTTTCTCATTTTCCAAATCTTCTTTTGTTAACGGGAAGGTCGATGTAAAATATTGATAATTGTCTAAGAATCCCTTGTTCTTTGATTGAAGATTCGCTTTTGCATCCACAGTTTCTGATGAAGACTCATCTTTGACCGTGTTTCTCTGTGCATGGTCCACGACTGTTGGTTTTCTGTTAAAACAGCAAATATGAGATATATAGGAAACCGAATTCAGAAAAAATTTCACAACAAGTTAACTGAAGTTGCTGCGCTAAATTTAATAGTTGATTGACCCAGTGATGATATACGCAACACTAAATTGAAGGTAACGAGTACTCTAGTATATGTAATGTCTATAAATAATAGTATTCTCATATTTTATACCCTATATCGTCCTGATACCTAGGCAGGATTACTTCTGAACTGTTCTCAGCAGCATCTGCTCTTTCTTGACAATCTTGTGGCTCTTCATCTCTGATTCTCACATTCGGCGGAATAATAGCTGCATCTGTGGTTGATAACCACTTCTCCTGACGAGTTAATCGCCTGCGTCGCCGCCTCGATTTAAGAGACTCGGCCCGATTAGGCTTTTCATTTCTAATTTCCAGCGGAGACAACTTACGCGATTTGAATTCCAAGGAAATCTCAGTTTTCTGCGTGAAATCAGACGAAAAAGAATGTTCTGAAGATACGGGCAAGTTCAAAGGGGTCAACTGAGTATTTCTGGAGGTAGACAACGTATTCAATCGGTAAGATCGTAAAACTCCTTCAGGGAAATAGTTCTTCTCGCCACGTATTAACGGAGTCGGAGGACCTCGCTTGCTCAAGTCGCTCAGGATGGATTCTTGTCTAAGCAGGTCTACTGAGGATAACTTCTTCATAGTTCATACTATAGCTATACATGCAAAAGCTCTCTTAAATATATATTTATATTACTGCAAATTTGTGTTTGCTATGGGGAATGCTTTTAAAAAAAACGAGATCAATATTACTAGACTGATTTTGTTCTCATACTTTCTTTAGCGATAAAAATCACTTAATTTCCATCTGAGGAAATTTATCTGGAATAGAAGTCTCCCCTTCCTAAACTAAATTTACTAACAGCACTCTACCAATGCGGACTAAGCCTTTTACGAGGAAATACCACAGTTAATACTGTATAGTTCTACACTCCAAAGTTCGTCAAATGTCTAATACATGCATGTACAAATAATAAGTAGTTTGCGCTAAGTTAATCACTCCTCTGTGACCTGAAATTATAATAAATCCAAGAGATTAACTTTTCCTCACTACTGACATAATAGTTTCCAGTGCTAAAAATCTTCCACGAGAATTGTCGCTGAAATGATAGAACTGACCAAATTCTCAGCAGTAATTGGAAAAATGCGTCGTTAAGTTTGTTAGAATCTGATCAAGTATTGATCTTCACTTCACGCAAAGTATGTGTGCACAGATGGCACCAAACGTGCTACAAAACATTCGACGATGTTTTCGTTCGTTTAGATGTTACGACACAAATAGACAGGAGATGTGTGTTCGAGAAAGTGTCGTGTTCGGAACGGAACGAAATAGTTTGCTCCGCCTTTACCGTGTATGCAGAAGACATCAAAAGACGCAAAACAAGAGGAAATGAAGGTTGTCAGTAATTAGTTGTGGAAACACGGATTCGTGAAACGATGACTATCGAAAACACAATATTTATGACGAGATAAAGGGATCAGTTCTTTGAATGTAAACAGGATTTCCGTAACAACATATCTGGTGATATGTCGTCCGCTTCATATTCGGGACACGGATTAGGATTGAAGTTGAAAAAAAATTATAAGATTACAAGAACTGAAATGAATACAACAATAACCCGCACAAGCGTCAATATTTCTTCAGCTCAATTTTGTTATCTCGCTAATATATATTTTAGATGTTGTTTTATAGATATTGTAAGGTTTTTTAGCACATGTGTTTTGGTTTCATACGAACTCTTCACAAAACCGATAACAATTTAAATAGGGAAGATTTATTCTTAATTCGTATGGAGTGTTTACACCCTTTTTCTAACCAACCATACTTCCCTTTGTCTGATGAAGTTTCAAATGCCGAATTGATTCCTGAAAGGGAACACTCACTCGCTCCTCGTGAAGTGTTCCTCTCAATACTAAAGAGTCTACTTCACAGGCAAATTAACGAAACGAGGTAATTTGGTGACAAACAATTCATTCGTTTTAGAAAATATGGATGACATCTTATACCTATGACTAACAAACTGACCAAATTAAGCAATGACCACGTGTTGCACAAGAAGACCACTGTGTAGTGTAGCATTCAATACAAGATCGTTGGAATGAATCAAAATACATATCATGTCATTTCTTATACACATCTAATGACGAATATAATACGTCGCGCAGCACTGTTCAGACCCCTCCTGACACTGACTATGTAGCAATAAGCACCGGTTATTTCAGTAGTAGAAAATATTTAGCTGCAGTGGAGTTTTGGCAATTACTTGACTTTATATAATGAACTACCAAATTCCAGATGAAGCCTAATTAGGTACATACATAGAAGTCAGAATGCGAGGCGCAACACGACATCACCAAACGGAGGCCATTAATTATCGAGTCCATCGAACAGCACAGTGTTTACCTTAAACTATGTAGTGCAATAAAAATAAACTAGCAAAAATCAGCTCACCTGTTTTTCTTGGTTTCCGAACTCCGTTTCGTCTTCACCATCACTGCTGTAATACAGCTGGGGCGTTTTCAAACTGAGATTTAGCAGCTACATATCTCGCACAACGTCTGTAAAAACATAGCGAGGATTAAATACGGTAGAAGCCTAAATCTAGGACATCTTAATCCTTGCGATGAGAATATTCTCCTCATAGTTGATTAAATGAATCAGTTGTTACTGTATTACCACTTACTCAATCACTTTTTTATTGTTTGTCGGCGAGACATAAGATTTCTTTGTAAATGATACTTAAATAGATCTATCAACAACAAAAGTTGTTTGAATTCGGATATGTTTACGGGGAATGACGTAATATAGTTCAATCAGGATCGAATCTCACACTCGTCACCAATATTGAAACTTATCTGCCAAAAAAGTTCGCACGATACCTAACACTCCGAAACGTAAGCAAAACTTTGTACCAGGGTTCCCGGAAAATATGATTTCCTAATAATCCCGACAATCAGCAAGCTCTAAGAAAAAAAATACGAACGAACCACGGCGTCTATAACAAAAAAAATATGTTAAAAAAATTACATATGCACGATGAAAACCATTGATATTCCCTGCAGAATATCTGTTTACATTGTACTCATGCTTACCAGCAGGTTTAACGTTACTTTTTCGGAGGATAGTCCTCACACATTTCCCGTTTATAAGCTAATAGGCGTTTATTTGTAGATATACTTTTGCATACATTGTACCCTATTTTATCTGTCAACTGACTAGTTTGATGCGGAAGTACTAAACTTGATCTCTACTGTTTCGAGGACAACACCCCATATTACCATAATCTTGTTCTATTATCGAAAATCATAGATCTTATATTGTAATATCTAATCGCAGATCTGTCATAATATCACGGAACGCTCGAGTTCTTATATTGTTTCTATTATGATCATGAAGTACCATGATCTGGAATGCCTTCATATCATAAGTGCTCCTTTATGTTGAACATAATAGTTCAAAAACCGCAGAAGAGCACCTGACATGAAGTACTTAAGCAATGCCCGTCCCCTACTGCTGTCTAAAGAAACTTCTAAACATAAGAAATTCATATTTCAAAATTTACCACGGCATCAAATTAAATGCTATCGGATGAACAGTCCTAAATTGACTATTGAAATTCTAGAGTAGATTTCTGTTTTATGGAGAATAGAAGGATCGAACTATTGAAGTTGCGGTTTAATCTAAATATTATTTTTACGTACCCTGGAAAAGCAACATTCGAGCGTTGACAGATGTAAACGCAGATCATCTGTGTCAGCTATAAGTTTAGAAGTACTAGCCTGCAAAAGAATGGAGACTATTACCATCAAGATATTGTACAATCACAGTGAAGTATTTTTGGAACTTCCAGTCTTTGTCATTGTATTCAAGTTATTATGTTAATACAATTTCGATTGAAGGTTTGAAATGGAATTTGAACTGAAGATATTTATAATACTGTACTTACATGGAAGTAGAAAGATATTCCTTGTTCACTGTTAAACTCTTTGCCGAAGAACTTGACACGAGGATGCCGTAGGAATGCGTCCTTGTTAAACGGTGTACATGCATACAAAATCAAATTGGTTATCCCAGTTATATTGAAAATAAAACTAAATAACTGTTGAAAGATGGTTGATTGCCTTACCCTGGTCCATTTTTGCGTAGTACAATAGTAGATCTAGCCTACTAGGTCATATATCTGTGGATCTAAACTTGCTGTGGTGCAAAGTATTATGATTAAGGCACTGGGAGACTGTACCAAGAAGGAACAGAGGAGGTTTATTGTGTTGCACAAATTTAATTCTGATTTGGTAATTAATTCTTCGATGGAAAATATTTTCAACTATAGGCTGATTATCTTCATTCCGGATGATAATTGTTATTAACGAAAAATCCCATATGTGGGCTCTGGGAATATTCAAGCTTACAAAAAAAAACGAATTAGTGGAACCCAAAAAAATTACAGAATAACGTGAGAATTTGATAGGGTGAACTTGAGTTAAAAAATAAATGATAAATATTGGGTATGGATATGGTCATGATTGTCATGAAAAAAAACTTGGGGATATTCTCACTGCTCAACAATAAATATATTTCAGATGCTAAAAATTGAGAATGTAGATTCTATTTAACTACTGATTGTTTCAGTTTTACTTTCACATGTAGAAGCATCGAAGTACATAAGCAGCGCAAAAAAAAATATATTTATAAAATTCACATTTTTCAACAAGGAGAAATCTATATTATTTGAATAAAGAATACTGAGAATGGATTTCACAAATCCAGATAACAATTTTAACAAAACAAAAGCAAATTCCCAAACCATTTAATTATATATGACAGTCTCTATTCAGCTAAGAAATTTTGCATATGTGAATCTAAGTTTAACAAGTGAACTTGTGCGGCTAGATGCCTTAATTATATCAGATGACAAAATGTCAATAAAATTTTGGCTATGGTGAGGTTTAATCTCTTGGTTATGAGATGCGTCCGCGACCACTGAGCCATTCTTTTACCATTTCTTGCGATGCTGCCTTGCTCAGGGAGATATAACAGGGTGAATGCGCCACCTAATGGAAGTCATATTCAAACAAATAGCATTCATTGGTTCATTTGAAATTTGCGACCAAGACAAAAAAGCTATCGCATATAGGTTGTACTGTACATGTGAAGTAACTTGACTCATGAAGATATTAATAGAGTATTTTATACTCAGTGTTGTATTGACTCGACCAGAGTCACAAAGTTAACTGACTTGACTCAAGTTCTGTCAAATGATCTGATTGTGTTGTGATTCAAATTGAATAAAGATTCGAGTCGAAATAAACCATTGATATCACGTTTTTTTTTTGCATAGAAAAATATGGATTTCAGTAACTTCAATCAACTTAATATTCCTAATCAGTATATTCTCTAAATCAATTATTTTTTTATCAATACAGTACATGCTGCCCCGTGTACAGGAAAATTTTTTTATGAGATTACTGTATTGTTGTTCACAATGCATTATTTATGACATGATGATTTGATTTTGACTTGACTTGACTTAATTACCGACTTCAGGGATTTGCTTACAAAACCATGACTATAATTCGATAAAATATATGTAGAACAAAGATATTCTAGATAGATAACGATTTCAATCGTGCAATTAAATATAAAGGATTCAACACTACAATTGAAAGTGCATAGAATTAATCAACACAAAAATGAATCTAAGAGATTATAAATGATTTTCAAAAACAACGATCGAACCTTGAGAACTTGTCACCTTGAGCGATCTCCCATTATAATCTTAGATATAGATCAAGTGTTTGCAGGATTCCATTTTTTCTACAAAGAGAGGTATGTGCAAGTTGAAAAAAGAAAAAAGTGGCAAAGAGAAAGGAAAAGAATGCATGTCCGCAGGAAGTAGCAATTGAACGCTCGGCAGAAATGAAATAAAGGAATTTCACTTGCTCATTTCAACTAGCTAGAGAATTGGTTCCAGTTTGCCCAACACAGAAACCTTGATGCAATGCTGCACGAACGTTTGCTATGAAAAGTATGTCTGCTATAAGCTCAGGTCAGTTACATCGAGACCCTCAGAAAGTTTTTGAGCCTCTGTGTTGCCTATGACAAACTGAGGGCTGAATTCCGAACTTGTACAGCTCAGGCTTCCACCTGTACTGTCGTATGCCGAATCAAACTTCAACGTCTCAGTAGATGATTTGCTTTTGCTCGGTTCGGTGATAACAGATTTAGTTAAGAAAACAGAAGGTGAAAAATGAGGGTCTGTCTCAGACCTCGATTCACAGTGTTCCATATTCGATAGGGAATTATTGTTAAGATCCGAGTCAACGTAGACTCCAGGCAGACTGCGTTCGCCGTCTTCAATGACAGTTAGATCTTGAGTGTCCGGGAAAGATTGAAGAAAAACAACATCGTCGTCAAGGGAGGAACCTGGCCTCGGACGCTTGGAGGGAAATAAACCACAAGTGCGAGTGGGCTTGGAAACAGGATCTTCTTCAGTACGCTGTCGCGAAGATCTAAATTAGAGATACAAGATATTGAATAGTTAGTTGAGGCAATTTGTGAGATATTTACAGTTTTAAAAGTGAGAATTATTTACTGAGAATATATAAGACAGGCCATGAAACATGTACTCATCTCGCCCTCTAAATTATAATTAGGGAAAATAGGGAATTTATAAGACTGTGGAATATACAACATGCACCAACATCAATGTTCAAATCACTACCTGTACGATATTACACTCGTTGTTGCACTTGTGACTGTAGTTAACGAAGGAGACGGCAAAGATCTTTGATTCTCCTCGAGGGAAGATGCAGAACATGAAGATGAGGAGGACGGAATGTTGCTGCTGTCGTTCGGTTCCGCATCCTTTGCGCTTACCAAAGTGGACGAGGCGCTTTCGCTCGTACCCCCGCCGCTGGAATGAGACAAGCCGCTTTCGTTCGAACTGGTTCTGGTCTCTGTACTCCCGCTGGTTTTCCTTTTTCTTTTTCTACGTTTAGCCAAGGGAGCGTTGTTGACCTCGGAGAGTTGAAAACCTTTGCGAGCGACTCTGTTCAGAGCTTTCACGGTCATGTGAAAGGTGCTCTGCGAACGGGGACTGCCTGGAATATATCCGGGGCTGAGCAACGGTGTGCTGGGGGCACTTCGGCCGTTAACCCATGATGATTTGAGTACGTCTTCGATTTTAAGTCTGCTTTCTGGATCCACAGTCAAGAGACCTGGAAATTTTTCAATTAAATTTAAAGGCGAACTTGAAATTAGGAGTTTTTTTTACCTGGAAATTGATCCAACAATAATAACTCGAACTGTTATAAAGAAAAGACAAATGTCTGTGTCAGTGATATAGGAATATTGGATCATGTATAAAGTCTTTTACCTTTCACCATATCTTTAGCTTCCAAAGATACATTGTCCCACGCTTCACCTTCAAATGAAAATTCTCCTCTCTGTATAGATGACATTATTTCTGCGGCGCACAGATTTTTACCCGCCCTCATGAAGGGTATTTCACCAGATAACATCGTGTACTAAGAAATATAAGAACATACAAGTGAAATTCAGATATAGTTTTCTTGAAATATTTTTTATTACAATCAAATTAGAGATTTTATAACAATGAATTTACAAGAGTAACGCCAAGACTCCATGAATCACAAGACTCATCATAGCCGGCCGACCCCGACTGAAGGGTCGCGTCCAGTACTTCAGGGGCTGCGTACTGCAAAGTGAAAACTGGTGTCGTGAGCGGAGGTAGGATAGCGCTGCTATCTCCATCGCAGTTCTGTCGAACCCTAGCAAACCCAAAATCGACCACCTTGACCTAGAATAGAAAGGGCTTTAATAATAATATGAGACTTATAAACACAGCTACTGGCAATTTCACTTTAAAGCGAGAAATTTTCCTACTTTCATATTGGTATTAATGCTGCTGCTCGTTCTGTGAAGTTTTTTGTGTTTACTGGAATTGTTTTCGTTCGAATTTCCATCGATGTCGGATTTTGTGAAGACGATATTCTGAAATGAAAATCAAATACTGATAAGTATTAGTATAATTTGGATTTTTTTCGAGTTGTCGTTAATGGGTTATTTAGAAACAATACTAGTAGTGATCAAATCCTAATGTGCCCCAATTATCCAGAATCCACTGTACTTCATTTGAACTAACCTCTGGTTTGAGATCTCGATGCACAACATCTTTCGAATGCATGTAGGCAATCGCAGAAGCAACCTGCTTTACAATGTGACTCGCCTCTGCCTCTGTAAAGTATCCTCGTTCTCTAATCATCGCCAACAATTCTCCTCCCTCCAGTAATTCCAGAACGATGTAAGTATGAAGCTAAGTAAAACAATTATATGTTTTATATACCTATTTATGTGATGTTTACAGTACTTTTGTCCTTTTGTTACTGCGTATCATGTTGTTCAGTGTATATATATTCCCAATACCGTAAACGTATAAACCCATCAGTTAACATGGACACTTAGCTGAAACTGGCACCCTTCTCTCCTATTAGTCCTTTTGACAGGGACCGAATCAAGGCAGATTGATTATTATTCACCTAGATACTATATGCTTACCTTATCATAGTGAACACTGTGTAATTTAACGATGTTTGGGTGACCTTGGCATTGTTGAAGCGCCTGGAGTTCTTGCTGAGAGCGAACTTCCCATCTGTGAAACATAGAATATTTTAACACAATGAATAGTAGGAAATCGATACTTCATGAAATGCAGGAAATTATACTCGAATCAAATCCATTTGTATCACCAGAACTTTTATTTCATTCAACAATTATCTCAATAGTTTTTTTTCTTTGTTCATTGGCTATCGGCAATATTATTGCAGTTTGTTGTGTACTAATAATTTATGAATCAGATTTAATGTGAAGTGTTAAATGAACAAACCGAACGACTCATAACAACAAGAGATTTACACATCCATGATTCACAATAAAAAACAGGACAACGGTATCGATTTGAGCAAATAGAGTTGGCTGCAATTTATTTTACATAAAGTGAACATATCATATTGAGTACCACACAATCAATTTAAGGCTTTTTGTTGATTTAGATCTCATGAATTTTATCATTATTCGAGAACAGGTGCAGTGGCCATTAATTAATATTGTCTCATGATATATTAAGTGTCCAAGCAGATCAGGCTATACTTAGCCAATGTGCGAGTACAAAGTACAAGACACTTCGGACAGTTTCATCACTGCCCCTCTGTTCCAGGGAAAAAAATAATGGGAATCTGGTCGTTAAGTGAGAAGTACCTGCACTGTTTCTTTTAATTCTGATAATGTTGTGTTGGGTTATGTTCATTTTTACATGGAGCAGGATTGTAAATTTCCATTGTATTACCTAAAATCCAATTACAACTCTCCACCATCATACTTATACTTTAGTACAGTGTAAACAACGTCTTACCGGCGACTGACTATCTTCACCGCGTATTCCTTTCCTGTCGTCCGTTCTACGCATCTCCTACATATCGAAAAGCTTCCGTCTCCCAGCGGTTTCTCGGCGAGATCTATCGAGAATGATCGAAAGAATTCCGAGTCGCTCAACACNATTATTTCTGCGGCGCACAGATTTTTACCCGCCCTCATGAAGGGTATTTCACCGGATAACATCGTGTACTAAGAAATATAACAACAGACAAGTGAAATTCAGATATAGTTTTCTTGAAATATTTTTTATTACAATCAAATTAGAGATTTTATAACAATGAATTTACCAGAGTAACGCCAAGACTCCATGAATCACAAGACTCATCATAGCCGGCCGACCCCGACTGAAGGGTCGCGTCCAGTACTTCAGGGGCTGCGTACTGCAAAGTGAAAACTGGTGTCGTGAGCGGAGGTAGGATAGCGCTGCTATCTCCATCGCAGTTCTGTCGAACCCTAGCAAACCCAAAATCGACCACCTTGACCTAGAATAGAAAGGGCTTTAATAATAATATGAGACTTATAAACACAGCTACTGGCAATTTCACTTTAAAGCGAGAAATTTTCCTACTTTCATATTGGTATTAATGCTGCTGCTCGTTCTGTGAAGTTTTTTGTGTTTACTGGAATTGTTTTCGTTCGAATTTCCATCGATGTCGGATTTTGTGAAGACGATATTCTGAAATGAAAATCAAATACTGATAAGTATTAGTATAATTTGGATTTTTTTCGAGTTGTCGTTAATGGGTTATTTAGAAACAATACTAGTAGTGATCAAATCCTAATGTGCCCCAATTATCCAGAATCCACTGTACTTCATTTGAACTAACCTCTGGTTTGAGATCTCGATGCACAACATCTTTCGAATGCATGTAGGCAATCGCAGAAGCAACCTGCTTTACAATGTGACTCGCCTCTGCCTCTGTAAAGTATCCTCGTTCTCTAATCATCGCCAACAATTCTCCTCCCTCCAGTAATTCCAGAACGATGTAAGTATGAAGCTAAGTAAAACAATTATATGTTTTATATACCTATTTATGTGATGTTTACAGTACTTTTGTCCTTTTGTTACTGCGTATCATGTTGTTCAGTGTATATATATTCCCAATACCGTAAACGTATAAACCCATCAGTTAACATGGACACTTAGCTGAAACTGGCACCCTTCTCTCCTATTAGTCCTTTTGACAGGGACCGAATCAAGGCAGATTGATTATTATTCACCTAGATACTATATGCTTACCTTATCATAGTGAACACTGTGTAATTTAACGATGTTTGGGTGACCTTGGCATTGTTGAAGCGCCTGGAGTTCTTGCTGAGAGCGAACTTCCCATCTGTGAAACATAGAATATTTTAACACAATGAATAGTAGGAAATCGATACTTCATGAAATGCAGGAAATTATACTCGAATCAAATCCATTTGTATCACCAGAACTTTTATTTCATTCAACAATTATCTCAATAGTTTTTTTTCTTTGTTCATTGGCTATCGGCAATATTATTGCAGTTTGTTGTGTACTAATAATTTATGAATCAGATTTAATGTGAAGTGTTAAATGAACAAACCGAACGACTCATAACAACAAGAGATTTACACATCCATGATTCACAATAAAAAACAGGACAACGGTATCGATTTGAGCAAATAGAGTTGGCTGCAATTTATTTTACATAAAGTGAACATATCATATTGAGTACCACACAAT
>QRAM01000304.1:0-50837 GCA_013436055.1 Halocynthia roretzi
CTACGAAGTTCGAGCTTAGATAATAAAGAAAAAAAATACGAAACATTTCGAAATTTACACTGTACGGTAATTAGACGAGAGTCTGATACCATAAAGCTTGAGACAAATAGAAAATAACTAAGTTAATAAGATGAATTGGTTTCTGTTGACAAGTTGTGACAAAATCCTTTGGCAAATCAATCTTGTAGAGAGCATGACTTGCTCACTCAAACATAAGTACTGTATACAATGGAACCTAGCATTTAATGCATGCCAAGTTATTGTGAATTCAGATAAAACCTGATGGGGCATTGGACCCTTTTCTTTATTCAGAATGTGAATTGCTTTTTTTCAATGACATTTTATGCAACCCAACGATCGCATCAAAATCCACTGTATTTTTTTTCACCTAAACATATCACCTGTAAACATCACGCACATGGGCTCACAGGTTTACAGAATAATAGCTAATTAGCTATCCGAGGGACATATTACCACACAACAATGCATTAAAATAAGTGGAAGCGCACATAACAAACATTTCTGAACACGTTAAAAAGCATACGTTTCACTTTTTAGTGTTAAGGGTCAGTGAAAACATGCTACACCGAAGCTCGTGAGAGCTTTCTCACCGATGTTCTCACTGTCTTCAGCCATATAGGGTAAAAAATTCTAAAAGTGTCGAATTTCTCCCGTTCACAGTAAACGCAGGTTGTTTTTGAAAAAATGTTGCTGCAAGTTAACGAAGGGAAAGCCACCCGAATGGGGTAAAAGTTCTTCCCCTAATCTGGTAAGATAATATCAGAACGAGAGAGGGTAAAAAATGAGATACGGAAACCTTATGCAGCAGTGCAAACAAAAGCTCGTATACTAGACGGTCATGGTAGAATCAATTTGACATTTTTGACATGCAACTGTTACGGTTTCCATTATTAATTCATAAGCATGTTGATGCTGCCAATATCACAAGAAGTTGCTTCAATCCATTCTTTTAAAGACGCTATCATAATGAAGGTAATATTCTAATGTTTCAGTGTGATTTGGCTTCTGCAGGCACAAATAGATGACAATGGAATACCAGATGCTACTAAACTATAAGAAAATTTATGAACCATTAATGAAAATAAAAAACAAACTGGAATGCCTAATCTATGAGGGAACACTGCAGTTTTACTCTGACCATAGTAGAAAATGGGAACTAAACATAGTACGGCATAGACACAGAAAACTTAAGCTGTACATTGAACATGGTAATCACAACTGACCAGACAAAACTAAACAAACAAGAGTGGGGCACTTAAGAACAGGAATGATCTCTCATTCTTGAACATAATGGCTGAATATTGATGCTAAAGATCAAAAAATCAAACTGTGGATAATCAGCGCTGCTTTTCAAATTTGATATTACCAAGGGGACAACGAATACATGGGTAACTTCTCAAGAAAACTGTTATTATAGTACAGTAGATTCCGCTATATAAATACACCTCGGTCCCATCGGCGATTTTGGATTTAATAAGTAGTGGTTTTATTAACCGGCACAATAAAAATGAGTACAAAAAGAAACACAAATAATTTAGTAGCGTATTTATGAATCATGTGATGCGAAAAACAGAACAACAAGGTTTGTTCGGGTGTAAACGTCACTCTAAGATGATCATCTATTTTTCATTTCAAAAAATAAAACAATCCCTCGACACCCGTTACACAATTGTTACACAACAGGCGACTGACTGCGGGATAATCCCAGTTTGAATAAGCTTGATTTGATGAGATTGGCGAATCACATTTTGGATCGAATGAGATTACACTAAGACAGTTCCAAAAATTATTAGAAAATGGAATACTTAGCATGAAATTTTTTAATGCAAAAATTCGGTCCCAAGGCAATTGGATTTTATATGCGGTAGGATTTATTATCCATGGATTTATTAAGCAGATTCTACTGTATTATATCAAATCCAGTATACAAGATAAAAGCAACCATTACTCAATAGATATAATTTTATATAATTAAGAAGTTTTTAACTACTAACTACCTAACATAAAACAGTTAATAAGTTAAGTATGATTAGAATATACTCATATTAGAACCCAAACCACCTTACTTCTGTACATATAATTCATATATAAATAAATAAGAAAGCAATACAAAAGTCCTACAGGAAATAATTCTCAATTAGGACTCAGTCTAAAATGATAGGACAGTTGTTATTCCATAGCTATGCACATAGCATGATGGTTCTTATTTCAATAAGATCTTTCCTCAAATCGATATCCTGAATTTTGATTTACAAGAATCAGTATTTTAAAAAGCGTATTGTAGTCAGTAATAACTTAAAATTATAACATGCAAATCAAATCGAAATAAAAAATAACCACTTCTTATTTGAACACAGAAAATAATGTCCAAAAGGGTACAGAAGTATACATTGTTCATATACCAATACTGTAGTATCTAATTCTGATATTATCCCTTTCTTGAATAATAAACTACGATTACTGCTTATTATATTTTACGTTTTACTGCGGATACAGAAAGAAAATGATTTAATATCTAATTGAGGAATATGCCTGCAGGTAACAATTATTCATCGTTGAACTGTCAATGAATCGTAGATCGTGACGTTTAAGTTCGTGATTGACGTGGTTTGAGAAACGCTCATCGTCAAATAAATTTTGTATCCTGACGTATATTACCTAGCAGTCCCAGATATTTTTATAGTATGTTGTGATCTCAGCTGCAAAACGTAACACGAATATACTGTTCTTATATCAAGAAAGCACGATCTAAACTACCAGAGTATGATCAGAACGAAGCGATGAACACAAATAAACACAAGTGTATCGTATCCAACACTGAGGTATTTTTTTCTTTTGTGCTGTACATTGTACAGACTTCAAACGACGCACATACGCTGCCAGACAAGACGTGAAAAGGCGCAAACTAGCGGCAAATAATAATTTTGTGCATTATTATGTACTTTGGAAGAATCGGATGTTTGATAATGGCCTAATTTGTATAAAACCAACTTCCAGCCTCCAAAAGACAAAGTTGGGTTAGAATACGCTTATCTCACTATAACAATCCCTCTTACACTAACTTTCTTTAAATCCTGTCCATAGCATTCATAGAGTCCATAGAGTATTGCACTTGGCGTTTTTCTTCGTGCAGCAAAAGTAACGCCTTTATACAGTACGCCTAATTGTGAAAAAGTACTATATGGATATTAATAGCAGCACCCTGAAGTGATTGTTCAGCGGACCACTTCAAATTTGTGCTGTAATTCATAACTGGTTTTTGAGTGGTTTGCAAACTCAAAGTAGGGGCTTCCATCTATCCAGCATGCACTGGTACAGATACCAAATATACAGTATTCATCCGAATCAATATACAATGCTGCTATTAAGTTCACCAACTGTATTTTTTTCCGCTCTATTTGTATCCAACAGCCCAAGAAATATTTTGACAGTCATTTGACTGAACTTTCCATCAAGTAGCATCGGTTTCAATTTGTTATACTGATCTACCTTGAATACTTAACTGCCTGGAACTTTTCAACCATATACTGATGAATATTTTCATCAACTATCCCATCCCATGAAAAATTGAACTACATCTACACTTAGCTGTTGTGGTATTGGAAACAACCCAGAGACAATCAAGTACTGTGCTTCATATAATACTAATAGCAATGGAAGGGGTCAGCTATAATTTGAAAAAGTTCCTCTTATGTGAAAGATAAATGATTCAAATTAAGTATGGAGTTAAGTCTATTGCATAGGATTAGTTGCTCTTCTTTGATATAGGACTTTGTACACTCGTAATTGCAGTCAAGTGGGCCTATGTATTGATAATAACATATTCAAAACTGAAGTGCTATCACTGGATCAATCATGTAATTGAGAGGTAATGAACATTATTGTAGAGTTAACAGACAAGAGTTTCACCTGTACAAGCAGATGCACTTACTACTTGTCAAAATCTGAAATACAGTGATGGCTATTTCCCAATTTACAAGAGCAATGATTTCCCCTTAAAGTCCTATACAGTCGTCCCTCGCTATACCGCGGTTCACTACATTGCGGATTTTATATAATATTGTATGTATTTTATTTCACAATAAATGCCGCCGTACTAGTATGTTCAAGCAATAAAAGTTTGAAAAAAATTAAATGACAGGTCAAATGATTGTGGGAAAGGTTAATTAGGTAAATAAGAGTGTGTGAATGATTTATAATGGTTTAAAATACGTTTTAATAAATTCAAATTGTTAAATAAATATATGGTTTCTACTTTGCGGATTTTCACCTATCGCGGGAGGCTCTAGAACACAATACCCGCGTAGGTGAGGGATTAATGTATCATGCCACTCAAGAAGGTTATTCTGCTGGAAACTCAACAACTCAACAAAAATGCTATTTATTTAGTAAAGAAAACAAACTAATGGAATTTGAATGACAAGCATGCAAATGTTAATTATATTCAAACAATCTAAAGCTATTGGGTTAGTAGGTTATGCCTTATGCAGAGCAACAAGAAATGCCACTATTAACCAACAATAAGTATCATGAAATTTTTTCTTATCTAATTTGTAACATTTCAATGCTCATCACGTGCTATCAAATACCAATATACACAGTGAAAAGAAATTATATACATAGGCTCACGACTGAAAAATTACACAAACTTAATTCTCAATTCATGGTTGCCAATGAATCAGTGAATTGTAACTTGTCTCAATCGAGTTAGAAAAATGTAGGAAGTACACCAAGAAAAACAACATCCATAAATGGATTTGCACATGCATTGCAAAAGGGCTTGGAGAAAGTTTTTGATAGGCAATGTCAAAGAAGAAAATCTGACAGTATTAGCAGTTGAAAGCAGATTTACACAAGGCATCATAATTTAAAGAGAGTGATTGAGCAAGAGCAATCATGGAAGTACGCGAAGGGTAGTTTTGAGTAGTTCACTTGTATTAAGAGTTTGTCTGCAAATTTTTAATATTGATCATCGACCCCATTTAGATCTCCTTCTTCAGGGGGCTCGAATCCTTCCTGCAAGATACAAATTTGATATAATTGATGAATTAAGAATTACAGACACATTCTTTCAAATCAAATGATATCTAGATCAAGAATCCCGAGTTCTCAACTTTAACTTATTATCTGCTTCTTTCAATTTATTTTCAAAATTATGAAATCTCCGATTAAAATCAGAAACCTCCCATGTATCCAATGGTCGAAGATATCATTGCTCATCAAACAGAGATAAAACCATGCACAAAATTCATTCTGTAACAGCACGGTTGTTGGATGAACAAGCTTAAGCGTTACACCAAATTTATAGCACAAGGTAATACTATCAAAATTGAAGGAAAAGTTTTGTTGAGTAATATGCTTCACAAAATATTCTGAAACTTTAATTCATGTATGACATTCTATGCATACAAGTTGGCTAAATGAACAGTAATCGAAGAACTCTGGACTTAATCCATTGGTGATTGATCTATTCCACTTCTGATATAAATTTACACTTTTGTTTATGCCTAGATACAATAGATGAGAAAACTCCTGCTGATAGCAAACTCCCTCATCGTAAATACTCTAGGAGAATTTTAACGAACCTTACAACTTCGCCCGAACTCTCCTGCCTCGGTTCTAGATTATTTTTAATAGCCTGACTACAGAGTGGCAATTTCTCCCACCCCATTTTTTCAAGGGGGAGGAATATGTAGTCTAGCATATAACTGCACCACTAATAGCGAGTTTTTCAGCAAAAATATCGTTATTGTATTTATTATACGCTTCTGGTAGAATGTGGAGAACAAAGAGTGGAAAAGCTATCTAGCCACCCTACCCGATTTTGCTAAAAATTGTGTAATAAGCAATCAATTTCTTCGAACTATACGTGCAATCGGCTGCAACCAAATTAGCAAAGTAAGTTAAATCTGCACCTACAACTTCGGATAGAATAAAAATCGCCTGTGTATAGGGCATTTAGGTAAATAATCTATACTTTATTGATTGTGAGTGCAGATTTAATGTATCTGGTCATGCCAACATAGCCTACCTACATTTCTTACTACTGCTCGACAGTACTGGCTTCTGCTTTCTCTGGACATGATAAACCTGTACTCTTCATCTTACAATAGCACAAACAAGCCGAGATACTACTGACACTATAACTGGCCTAACAGAAGCGCAAAACCGAGACTAATACTGGCCTCACAGATTAAACACACGTTTGTTTATGAACTTATATTTAGTCAACTAAACGAAAATTTCAACCATATCATAACTCTCATATCTTATTCTTGTCCTATATCTCCCTGTGCTTCTAAGTCCTCTCCATTTCCAAATCCCTCCTGAACAAGAATGTATACGTGCTTCATCATGAAAATTACTTAAGCAGCTGAATAGTACAAACCTCAGTAGCGTAAAGAACTTCGGTAATTTTATCACACAGGTCTTTTCCTACGTCGTTGTCAGCATCTGACGGTTCCAATCCTTGACAGATAAGTTCAATATCTCTCAGTTTTGCAAAATAAAAATCCCGTTCCTTCTCTAATGCCTCGATCGTTGTTTGGAATTCTTCAACCTAAATAAAGTAATGTTCATATGTCACTTAATATCTCTCACAAATGATTGTTTACATAACGCCGAAGAAGTTTTCTTTTCTTCTCTGCCTGAGCTTGTTATGTTTGGGTTATGTCAGTAGTTGCAGTTTAGAGTAGTTTTATATGATATGCAGCTATAAATACGCAGGTTCGCCATGAAAATCAGTTTTAATTTTTAAAATTAATATCACCAAGGCGAATAAATTCGTCAATTCAATGGTGTTCGACATAAGCGGTACAGTTCAAGTTGGAAGAACTGCCACTTTTGCCACACTATTCGGTTTATATCATTGGGGAAGATTCAAGGGGAATGAAATTGCCAGTTGCCTTTAACAAGCAGATTCAAAAAAAGGTGTTATATTTGTTTTATTCTTCATGCCACTTCATCAGTGCAGGGCGGTTGCTAGGGAGTGGTAGAAGGGGTAATTAAGGACACTGGGTCGACATAATTATACATGGAGTTTGGCTGCTTCAATATTTATCCACCGCTTCGTACCAACAATTATCTCCGGTGATATATTTTATGAAATAAAGGATTAATTATGAAAGATTGCCATGACCATGCATGTGTGTAATCATCAAACCTGTTTTTTTGATTCCACTAATTCTTGCTTGAGTCCAGTGACCTCTTGGGAGTTGCTCGATGCCACCGTTCTTCGTGCTCCAGCAGTGGAGTTACTTGTTTTCGAAACTACACGAGGAGCTGTGAGAAAAAGAAATTGGAATAGATAAGAGCACTGACAATTTTATTATAACAATCACCTTTTTCAATCTTTTGTGATATTGTAGTGGCTTCTGAATCAACATGAACAGGAATGATTTTCAGTACCATGCTAATAATTACATTAAACGTTTTATTACCATTTTTTTAACGATTGAGAAACGTTATCCTAAGCGTACTGCAAACGGAACTTAAAATTTAATGCTGAAATCGATGACGTGTCAAACCAGCGTTATTAAAATTGACTCAAATCACTGTTGTCAGCTTTTTAAATCACTTGAAAAAGTAACTCTGAAATACGACGAAATCAAAATATTGTGCTCCATCTGGGAGAAAAATTGAATATTACACTCCCAGTTTGTGTAATAAAACAAATGAAAAATTGTAAAAAACTAGTTTGTTTCCTATTATTTATTTTAAAAAATTGGTGCAAAAAAATCACTGCACTTGAAGAAAAATAATGTCGCAACGCTGAAATATGCAAACTGAAATCACAAGCCATCCTACAGTGTTTTAAATAAGGTTTGTAAGGCATTACGTAGTTATGGTAATTTTTAATGCGTTGGATCCCTAGTATTTCTTTGATAAATTTGGGAATTTAAGAATACCAGACTAACACGTATGAACAGATAGACTGTCAACAAAAACTTCAACAAAGGGAGAACTGTTTGTTGTATTTACATGTTGATTCAGGAGCCTAAATCAAACAAACGGTGCTATGTGCATAGATCTAAAAATAAACTCAAATGTGATTAAAAAAAAATACATAATCATGTGAGCGTGTCCAAATATCAACATCCCACTCAAATTATTAAGACTGCATGAAAGAATCACACATATTCACATTGCGGAGCCGGGGTATCCGGTTCTGAATTTTCCTTTTCCTCTTCATTGGCAGAGCTGTTATGGGATTTTCTGTGCATGGGTCGTACTGGGCATTAATAGAAATTGTGAATCAGAACGACGATATGGCTGTATTTGTAAAGAGCATATAATGCCTGTGTTCAAAGTCTTAAATCCCTCGAAGACATAGCAAAATGTTAGTCAAAGGTCAAACCACCAACAAAATTGCCTCTATCTTACCATACCATAATTTTCAGGTACGAAACATTCCAAGCTCACACATGTATAGCCATTGGTAATAAAATGGATATTTCCATCCTGACTATAGGTGGTCAGAATAGCATCGGTGCATTGGTTCGTTTTCAAGATAAGATATACTTTTCGATCAATGGTCATCAAAGTGGTCAATAGGACTATACTTACATTTGGTATTTGGGTGCATTTTCTTCCAATCGCTGCTCTCAGCTCATTGATTGTTACTGGTTTCGTGCTATGAACCCTATGTTTCATGTATCCCCATAAACTCAGGGACTGGGGGAACTCAGTACTACCTATTTGCCCTATCCGTTTTATTTGCAAATTTTCGTCTAGATCAGCCACCACATTCTACATCTTCCTGGAAATTATACTCCTCATCTCCAAATTACACTCGAATGCACGGCAGGAGGTATTTTGCACCAAGTTATGATCATTCAATTTGTGTATACATTTTTTTTGGACACCCCGTGTATATAGAACCAGCACCAGGATTCCTGTTATATATTAGATTCTTATCTCATACCAAACCTTAGAAAAACCACAGTCCAGGTACTGCAATGTATACACAATACAAATCTCTAATGGTATATCAATTTCATGCTATGAGAGAAACAGCGTTGTTAATAGAGATTCCTGTCAAAGAAAAGGATGTTCTTTTTTACCTGTGGCCACTGTTCTCCTAGCTTGACTCATTCCAGCCCGGGGTTTTGCGTTTCCCGAAATACCTAGATTTTGTCCTCCTCTAGCTTCGACTGGATCGTAATCAGCGCAGTCCTTCTGCAAATATGGTTATTGTGATGAAACTTTCCAGACAGAAATAAGACAAAGATATAGAAAATTTGACTATAAAATAAGTGGAAATTGAGAAGTTGAATTGTTAACTATGTGCAGCAAGACAACAAACAGATTTTTATTAGTTACAACTAAATTACGAAAGACGAGCAAATATTCATTTTGCAAACCTATAAAGGTTTCAAACCAAGAGTACATCATGAGCAGTATACATTATGACATTACATTATACCTGAACTAAATTTTGTCAACCGAAATATCTTCTGAACTAAAACACCATTATTTATTATTCCTCCCTGAAAATATGACAATGGATTTCTCAAGTTTATTCAACGGTTAATGAACTTTCAAGAATACATACATGAAAGATTTTCAAAAGAACAGTTGCTTACTTGATAGTTGGCATCAAAGAACTTCTTGAACCACTGAACGAATTCAAAATTGTCTTGGAACTTTCCTTTGACAAGTCTCTCCACAGAAACATTCTGTGGATGAATAAATACATAGTTAGTAAAACTACTCAGCAATAACACCACGAACCCATGATGACAAAATGAGAGTGCATGCAAACTCAACTATATGAAATAATAGAGATAAGAGATAATTCAAAGATAGCATCTTGGGTTCGTTAAACTGATATTTTTGTAATGGTTCCCAATCAATATCCAGTGGAACGTCGATTTCCAATTACAATTAGTTACAGACTGACCGAAATTATATAAAGTGTTAAGAAACTTGTTGGTGATTGTGAATATAGGATTTAGTGATAACAAAATGCAATCTGCATATGTAAGAGTGTGACGAAACAGATTCGACCGTCTTTTGTAAGAACTTCAATTGAACTATTAATCAACATCTCATCAGAATAGAAATTTTATAAAATGAAGTGGGTTAAAATATAACTTATGCTTATTTTGCACCAAATTAGACCAAAATTATTGAAAAAAAATGCCCTGGGCCGATGAGGACCCCTACTCGATAAAAAAAAGTTGATAACGGCGCTTATGTGCCAGGAACAGACCCCCATGCAAATTTTCCGAGCGTTGAATAAGGAAACATAGTTGTGAGCATACATACAGTTTTTTCTTTATTTATGCGATTAAACAATTCGTCATCGTCTGTTATGAACAAGGGTACAGTCGTCCCTCGCTATATCGCGCTTCACTTCTCGCGGATTCACTACATCGCGGATTATATAATATTGTATTGTGCGTATTTCAATGTAATATTTTGCCGTGCCGTACAGTACTAGTAAGTTTAAGCGCTAAAAGTTGACAAAAACTTAAATAACCAGTCAAATGATTGTGGGAAAGGTTAATAAGGTAAATAAGAGTGCGTGAATGATTTATAATGGTTTAAAATACGTTTAAATATATTCAAATAATAATAATGTGGTTTCTACTTCGCGGATTCGCACCTTAGGGATTACTGTATATTACATCATCTGATTAATGGATGGCGTTTTGTAAAGGATACTTTTATAGGTATCCATCGGATCGAGGAGTATGGTTAGGGATGTGAACACGTAGTCATATGGCAACAAACAGGATGAAAATAGAAATTCAAAGAGATATAAAAAATGTACCTTGACCCCTAAATGACAACAGGAAACCAGCAAATAGAAAAGTATTGTACTTTTGACTCTTTGAATACTTACTTTGTCAACACCGACTTTTTTGAAGCATTCTTGTAAGATTTTAAAATTAGCGATGTATTCGTGTTCAAGTTTGGAATTCCATTTCACTTTTTTTATGTTGATTTTGTCTGAAAATTAACAAACAGAAGTTAAGCATAATACTACCGAGAATGAAGATTAATATTGAACACTGAATACATTAAACTAAATACGGTAATTTATAGAATGCTACTTTACTTACTGTCGAATAACATATGCATGAACTGACAGTAGACAACTCCAGAACAGAGTTGTTCTATTTTTGTGAGGTTCAAGTCGAGACTATGGTTGACCCAGCTGAGAAGATCGTGTCTGCTCAAGTTATCTGTTGTCACCGAGGTCGCATAAACATTCACAGCCATATTGTATTTATGTAAAATTTAAAAAGGTTCAGAATAAACAAACTGCCAAAAAACACAATAATTGAGGTTACAAGTAGTTGAAAGTCAACTTTGTATTGCTAATTTTTTTCATTTTAACAGTCTTCACTTTTAATTGATAAACATTTAAGTGGATCAAACAACACACTTAGTATCATCAATGCAGATTAGTTTGACATACTAGAGTGATATTCCAGTGTAAGCAAGGGTACCTTAGGTAAATTTTAGGATACCCATAACCAAACCACCGATGTGATCGGGGATCTGTAAAGACCTTCTTAACCGGGGTTCAAGTTCGGTTGTGTGGTTCCACTAATAACCCGACCTACTTTGATGGGTAATATGGTATTTTATGATTTCATGGTGTTTACGTGGACGAAATTCAATGCAACTTGCACACAGTCATTAATTCTGTCAACCAAAACGATCGGTATCGCAAAATCACTAGACTGTGACTGCAACACTAAAGTATATACATCGTCTTCTTGCTAAATTCCATATTTTTATGCTCGTTTTAGTGAAAGACAATAAAATACAAAAAAGAAGATCACTTCACCTGCTTAGTCAAATCTACAATCAAGCGAAATTTCATAACGTGGTGCATATTTTTGAATTTTTACATATTACGATTGATCATGGTTGCCTGTTTGGTACTTTTCAACCAAGTAACCATTATCACATCGGTGCTAATTGACTGAAGTTCTTTTTGCTAGTGAATAAATGTAGTGTGAAGGATACTCTTACAAGGTCGAATTTAAACAACTTTATCCAAATTCAAAATCGGTATTTAGTTTTATTCCGATACTACCACACATTGAATATATTTCGAATTATTATTACAGGAAGAAAGTAAAGCGCAAATTAAATGTAGAAATCAAATTAGATTGGGAAAACATTCACAGCTCTATTTAAAAACGATATACCTCAAGCTGTGACGAAGTGTACAGAAAAAAGACCAATTTCAAACCCCAACCAGTTTTAGCCACTTCAGTTGTCGCACAACTCGTAGTCATTTATATTTTTGAACGGAGATGGCGTAATGGGTGTGGCGCTCATACCCCACCAGGTGGTAAGCGTTCCTCCAGATATTTATCTTGTTTTCAAGTTGCTGATGTTGGCACATCTAACCCCAATTACGATAAGTTTCAACACAAACCCATTATTTTTATTGAATATACGCAATTTTCTGTGGATAGGATGAGAAAATGCTCCTAGTGAATCAAAATTACTTGGTTACATCCACTTGTCTTCCTGATACTATTTGTGCCTCCTCTCTCTCTTTGCTGTTTTAATTAAAAAAAGGTTTTCCATTGATTTGGAGAATTTTTCGCCGCCACAGTACTTGAACAATCAATACAACGCTAGCGCCAGGAATCAGATATTTATTGCTGCGCGATATTTAAAAATAACAGTAGAATAACGCATCCTTGATGACATCGGAGTTAGTAAATCGCTTAGCTGTGATGTCTATGTTCTGTGCTTGCTAATATAAGGTAAGTTTAATAAGACATGGCACACTCCGACATAAACGTCCTGAAAACGGTAAAATTTCAGTTTTCCCTACATATATCCCTTAAAAATTCCTCAAAAGGAAATTTCGTTTCGAAGTGCGAGTCCCTGGCTACATCATATACCTAAATAAAATATTCCTTATGCCCTCACACCGTAATAAATAACTCCGATCACCAAATAAGTGTTGTTCCTAAGGCAATTGAGCGAAGTTGAGAGGAACTGAACAAACATTGCTAACAGTATTTTCAACATAATCAAACCATGGAAAAAAGGTCATAAGGGGCCATTATGAACCTCATCTAATACGTATATAAAGGCAGGAAGTTGACTGCTGTCAAATAAAAGCTTAATGAAGAATAAGTTCTATAATAACACAGCAGAAGCTCTAGAATGATCGAATCTAAGATTTCCTTTGAATCTTGACACTTGTTTTGACCACGCTGCTTATTTGATTGCGTAAAAGCTACCAACCGATTTGGACACTCTGAATCAGGCTATATGGTACGCCTAGGTATAACTATATTACTGGGAATTGAAATTAACTATGTGTGAAGGTATGAAATAAAAAAATGCCATAGTATCAACAAGGAACCATTGTTGCCTTTATTACTGACCAATGTAGTAAGTTGGATAAATGGAAAAACAACAGAAGAAAGTTTTCTAAGATTCTAGAATAGTAAACAGCTGATCTTCTTGGATATTACTAAAAAAATTGAGCTTTACAGTTTCAAATTAATGTTAAAACAAAATTCATTCATTTCCACTCCGCGCAACTCATAATAATCACCGACAGGACAGGACGAAAGCAAATAAAAAAAAAGAAGAAGTCAGTATCATAAGCAACAGGTCCTTGCATGCTCATCACCAAATAGCAGCATCACAAACGTGACAAATTCACCTCAAGTTTTTTGTTCGTGACCCAATTTCTTGAGACACACAAGCTGCTTCATTACCTAATATTATTCAAAGATATTGAGTAATCAGGGAAGCATTCATATCAGGACCTAGAGGTAAACAAATATTGCTTGGAATAGCATTGCTTTATTGCAGTCAAGTTTTCATTATCCTAATCACTTTGTCTGATGTGCACTGACCCAGATCAATGACCTATTTCTAGCTTTGGAGTCAAAATATCAAAATTAGGCAATTCAAGCAATAGCAATTATTTATCACCAAAGCAGACTACATTACATGTAACATGCAGAACCAAGCAAATAAGAAACAACAGTACTAAATACTAAGTTGATGGTATTCGACAGAGGATATAAAATTGGTTTAAACATCGAAACCATACCCTAAGTTATGGTGTTAGTTAGCTTTCGTTGGATTGTTTTCAAAGACTGTTTACTTTTTTTCTGTGTTTGACTTTCTCTTTTTGCGACTAAATTGATGTTAATGTCTTCATAAATTCTATTTTAGTGTTGTTTTACAATCATTACCGTTTTAAAAATCTGTGAACTGAAATGGTAGCCTTCCAGTACAGAAATAAAATTCCTTAGAATGAGTTGAATATTTTAGTCTTAACACACTATGGAATCTAGCAGTGGGTGGGCCTTTTTTAAAGCAATTGTCAGTTAACTGCAACTCTTCAGTCAGGTCAAGTACAAAGGGATTAGATGAATGTGAAACGCAAAATGTAGAAGAACACAGTATCAAACACCCTGAACGAACTTTTCCGAGAGAAAAACGTAAGAATGTAACTTAATGAAAATAATTTGCAGCAAGGATGAATTTCTTCACGGAGTTGAAGAGTCCATTTGATTCGTCTGTATTCTTCCGAAGGAATGTTGCAATAATTGAATTTCTCTTCCGAGTTCCTGTAGAAAGTTACACAATGAAGTCACTTACATTAATTTACCTGTATGCAACATCTTTTATACTTTGATTAAAGTGTAATAGCATGCTAGAAACAATAAGTTTCTGTGATTAGTTAAGTTTTAATGAATACTCGGTGATGGTTAGCTATACAGAACAGTATTCTAGGATTCCTTCCCAAAATTTCAAACCCTATTCTGGAATTGCTTTACTATCTATTATTGAAGTTATAGTTTTCGAGAATTTAATACTCAGAACTTCATGAATGTAAAATCATATCTGTTAAGAAATAGCCTCACAGAAAATACAAATAAATCTCAGAGAGAACTTTAGAATTTAAACTATAAAATATGCCAATACCTTGCATTCTATCTCCTCCGAACTCGGGTTAATGCATTTTACTGGAATGCACCCACCCTCGTCGAAATTCAGTAAAGATAAGTTAATAATTGGTGACGTTGTTGCAAGACGAAACATCTTTCGTCCTCATTATATAGAACATGAGTAAATATAGGTGATAAAGAGTGGACCATACCTGGGTCAAAAGAGTTTTATCATAACTCATTCTGTGTTTCCGAACACACTTGGACAAGGAGGAATGTATACGCTCGAGTTCTTCGACAGCGAACGATTCCGTGACCTGGTAAATCAACAAAAACTTTTTATGATCGATCAAGTCATATAATTCATAAATTTGGTACAGCATCAACCACCAGCCTAATTTTGCTATACCTTTACTACTTTCTCCAGCAAAATTAGAAGCTTGTTGTGATCTACCACGAGAGGGATCACTTCAGTTTCTTCGTTTTCCATAGCTTCCAGATCGGTTGACGTGTTATGAGATCGTAACATCATTTTATGTGGAACCGCGTCCACCAGCAGAGTGGTCTCTGTAATAAATATTGCAAGGGTATTCTAACGAAAAGCTAACCTATCTAATTGAGAATGCAAGGCATATTTATGGAAAACATAACCTAATATCTATTAGGCAAAGGTCAACGTATGTTGTTATTACTTTTCGTATCTGAGTACCATAGCTGTGCTGTTGTAAGTAAGTCGCAGGTCAACACCTAAAGTTAGCCCTCACTATTGCTAAAACTCGAAGAGTACAAGTGTCAACTCTTCATGCACCTGATAATATAAGAAACACTTACAGTCCTCTTCGTTGAGGTAAATTATAAATAGGTATCATGGTAACACGTTCCATAAATGGACAAGCTGCAAGTCATGCGAAAATCTCGAAAGCTGATGGCCTCAGTTGATTTTTTAGCTCTGTTGAATACATACCTATTTCTTTGTCTCCAGTAGGCTCATTATCGCCCATGTCATCTTGGCATCCGTTTTCATCAGGCAGATGGTTTTCCACTACAGCATCATTCACATTCTCGTCATCCTGCTCCACGGAGTTCACTTGAGCTAACTTCTCGTCGTGTAAAGATTTTGTCACAAGAACTTTCGCATCTTCTGCGGACGAGGTCACAACCTCTGTATCAGGATTCGCACCTTCCGATTCTTGTTTCACCACGTCCGTTCCTTCAGCACAGACTTGATCCATGCACAAGTTAGTTTCCATACATGCTTCTTTCGGCTCACTTACTTCAGTTGGTTTTTTGTTTTCCAACCTGTCATTTACATTATCAGACAATTTGTTTCCTTGATCGGCAGCTGTTCCGCAATTTTCGGGAGTTTCAGCTTTGTCAGTGCCATTTTGTTCTTCAGTATCTGAACTATGGTTTTCAGAATCTTGAATTACTAAAGTTGGAGATGACATAACGGCAGCGCCTTCCTCGGACTGATTTCTCTCTTCTTGGAAAGAATCTTCTGCAATTTCCTGCGTAAGAACTTTGGCTTCATCATTTTCTGTAAGTAGGAAAATTAAATATTAAAACATTAATTATTTAATAATACTTCTCTGTGGTCGTATTCTAGAATTTGAAATACATGATAAGTGAGTCACATATCGCCTAATTATCGTTCTTTGTAAATATGTACCTGGCCTGTCATCTTCATGTTCATCTTCATCACATGGATCTTCACTTGCATTTGCCTCGCTGCTGAAGTCCTCTGGATCGTCTTTCATCTCTGCTCGACTAGTCTGAACCAGTCTTTTCCTTCTCTTCCTCGCACCTATCAAGCCTCTGGACCAGCTTGATCTTTTTCGTTTCGGCTTCATTGAAGAACCTGGATTCTTTTTGGCGGTGGATGCTGAGGTACGCAGGGAGGTCACTCCTTCGAAAGATTTTCCGTTTTGGGTAGGCGTTTGTTCTAACAAGAAAAGTAAAAATATAGGTTCATCAAGATTTATACCATAAAAAAATGATGATATGACGAAACAGAATGATGCAGTAACCCAAACCTATAAAGGATTTTCGAATGAAAGGTTAGATGTCTAGAATAGAATATGAATAGAAACGTATATAAATGCAGTCATACTTCTATAGTTCTATCAGAAGAAAATGTACGGAATTTTAATTATTTTTCAGATTTTGAATAAAGGATCATCAACTTACTTTTTAGATCTAGTGCGGTGCGTTTATTGTAGATATACTCACCGAGTTGGACATCATTTTTCTGAGCAATATCAGTTGCTGCAGTTGAGTCTGGTCTTATTTTTGGCAGGACCGGATAAAACTTGGGAGCGTGCTTTGTTGAGTTGTACCCACGCTTTTCACGGGATTCTACGATCTCCATGCAAGTCTGTTCGAACTTAGGGTCGAGGTCCTGGTCTATTATGGCATGAGCCATGTCTCTCATGGCACATGCACGATGTCTTATAAGTTTGTCTGAAAGGAAGATTTTATTTATAACTGAACGAATAAACGGTCGAAGTTATATAAGACCAAGGGTCTACAAAAAGCCATCAATATCGATTCTTGGGGGGCTACAGCTGAACTTTAAATGTTAATTCTCATTGTTTGGCAGTAGAGAATATTGTATATCTCCATATAATAGAGGTTAGCAGAAGTTAGCATGTCTATATGATTTGAGTAGCAGGCAGTTACGATGGTGATGTAGCAATGGACTAAAGATCCTTTGGACAATACTAACCCAAAGTACCAGCAGTACCACCGAATGTGGACAAGATACCAGCTACAGCAGCATTTAGTATGGTATTGCGGTATTTAGTATAATGATACAACAGTATTCAGCTGGTACATGTGGTACTGATGGTATTTCGGGTTTTAGTATTGTCCGATCCTATAGTTAGTTTAGCTCTACTTGGCTAACACTATCTATGCACAAGACTACATAGCTGACAACCAATCATAGTAGCTTACTCCTATTTAATATATATTGTATACTACTTCATTACGTCTTTGCAAGGACTACCGATTGTAAAGACAAATGAAATAAATTAATCACATTGAACCCGAACCAGAGACTCCTGGGTTAGCATTAGTATACCACCATGTTATCTGACTGGGCCAAAATCTACCAAAAAACCTTTGCTAATTTTAGCTTATATTATAAGTTATGAAGTAAAAAGTACCAGTTTTAATAGTTACTGTAGTGGAGATACTGAATTCCTTCTGGGTCACCATCAGCACATTACCTGAAATTCAACTATTTTTACTGTTAACTGTGTGACAAGAGCACAACGGGCTCTAGGTGCTAGCTGAATCAAAGTGGTTTGAGATGATGTTAAAAAAATACACTCAGTCTCTCCTTCTTACCCAATTACCCGGCAATTACTCTATTATACACTATAGCACGAAACAGTGTATTTTTTTGGGAAACATCATATGCTCAATAATGAATAAACCATAAATATTCAAATATTCATAAATATCAAACCTTCAGCGCACCGATCCGGATTATACTCCAATGCATTGTCGCATATCAAGTCTATATCATCGAGAAATTGGGACACGACTTGGAATTTATGCTGGTCGATTTTTGTCAGCATTGTAGAAAAATCCATCGGGTTTTTAATAACGTCAAAATAGTCTGGAACCTCTTCGAAATCGACGGGCTTCGTGAAGATCTGTGATAGAGAAATAGGAGATGAATAATAAGTGATATCATAAAACGTTTCTTTCAGAAAGAATTCAAATCTGATAATGATACTGAACTTAAAAAATTAAATTAGAAGAAGAATATAAAAGGATATAAAGAAATAGATTAATAAGAACAGTAAGTTCTTGACTAAATTCGTTGCGGCAAAATGTTATTGAGAAAATAATGCAAGAATAAAAAAATATGTAGTGTATGTATAAAAGTGTATGATAATCATACAATAATTATTTGTTCTGGGCAGGCAGCAGTCCTACTGGTCCGTTCTCCAATCAGATGTTAAGATTACGATTTTATTGTTACCGACGTAAATGCGATCAACCGGTATCCGAATGCATACATACTTATATATCTAATAACCAACCTTGAATCTCCTGTCCCGACTGAGTCTCATTAGGACATCCCTGAGAAACAACCTTAAATTTCTTAAAGAAGATTCTTCTTCTTGCTCTAATTTTCTCAGTTCCTCGCTCGAAAGTGCCGCGGGAGGCGGTGCAGGAGCAACCGGTAGGTCTTCTTCCCTGTACTCTAAAAATTTTAACAACTAAGTCGCTATATAGTCGCAAGTGAAGTTCTTCTAATTTTTATGGTCTGTGTGCGCAAGAATCATTTGGTGTGTGGTGACGAAAAATGTAAACAATTATATCGAAAGACTTTTTAAAAACAGCTAAAAGGCAGATAAACCCTTTGAATATTGCAAAAAACTTCCTAAGGTTCTGCTCGTACTCCCATTCGCCAACTAGAGATTCAATGGATCTACTTGGTTGAGTTGTATGACCATGTTTCCATAACCTTACTCGGAAAACAGTAACCATAGGCACACATCAAACAGCACATATCATTTCTCCTGTATCAAAAGGCGAACACAAACCATGTTTTTTAGATGGCGGAATCCTTATTGCGTGGATTAGAAAAATCGGAGCGAAGAACTCTCTTCTTTCTTTTTCAGATACAACAGAAGGCATTTGGAAAATTTCATCGAAGTCGCGATGAAAATATTTGGCCAGAGGCTGAGGTATATCTTCATAAGATCCGTTGGCAGTCGCTATACAAAAATCAAAGTATTCTATTCAGTTTGAGCCTGGGATTTAAACTTCTAGATTCACTAGCAGAGCGACCGGGCCCTCGTTCTTTAAACGACTTAGTGCAGTCGTCCCATGGTAATTGATAGGATTATTAAAGTGATTTTCAATTTGTTCCGCTCAATTTTATTTATTTAGATGGGAATGTTATATATAATTATTATTATTATTATATTGAATAATTGTTAAATATTGAATATTTTAATTCAAGTTCTTTACGCAAATGGTTACGTCAAAATGAAGTGTTAATCGAAAAGTGTGAATATCACGTCATAATAGAATGTTACAGAGGCGTTTACCTTGAGAGTTCAGCGAGAGAAAAGACATACTACTGATGCCGGATGGAACAACTTTATATAAATATATAGATTGTACCGAAAAATAGAATTGGAAGGTTCGGAGGTAGGTCTTGCAGCAAAAAATCGAGAGTAGCTTGTACTGTGGGAGAGGCAACATTCCACCATTGAATTGCATTAGGAAGATAAACGATACTCGGTGTTGTTCTGCGAGCTTCTCGAAATACCTGTAACATGGGAAGAGTGAAGATGTTCAGTTTATGCCTGTCCTGAAGTGTATTTGGTGATAACATGGAACAAACATGTTACAAAGTTGACAACAGAACGATCTTCTCGTTCAACAACTGCTCGTACTCACAACCTTCATCACGACTGCCAAATTACGACAGTTCCTCAAACTAGATAGTGTATCTATTGGACCTTAAGTTATTCAGATAATTCATATAAAACTGATACTTGCTAACTTTTATTTCTCTCACGGAATACTCTCTATCACCTAACGGTTAACATTAACAAAAATAGCTAAAGATACTTTCCAGGTCTATGAAATGGAATCTAGATATTTCCCAGGAGTAACTGTACAGGAAAATAGGATTCAATGCAAGTTCCGATAATCAAATCATACTTGAGCGCAGGATTCTTCAGGTGTGCGAACGCTAACACCATAAAGCGAAGGCAAATCCAAGCGATGGACAGGTATCCCTTCCAAGTCGTGTAGTATCGCTGGTGCGAGGTGACTTATGTGACCAGACGATGCTTCACCGCAAACGATGAACCGTGGACGATGTACAACATCAAGACTGTGGTAGATCGTTTCGTGAATACTGAATATAGGGTATGTGACAAAATATTTGAATAAATCACTTACGTGTGCTCGGCTGAAGATATAGCCTCGATCAGTTCAACAATATTAGGCTGTATGAATCCATTTCTCCTTTCAATAGCGGCATTGATCGTAGCGCTTTGTTCTGACCATGGAATTGGCGTTGAAAATAGGATATTATTAGAGTGGCAAAGCAATTGAGTAGGAAGTAAGACAATGAAGAATCTCACCACGATGTTATCTTTAGAAATAATGGAACCCAGGAGGAAAATGTGGGGCCATGGGTGTAAAATACAGAATTTAGAATCGACAAGAATAATATTTTAAACATATGTCCCGTGAAAAATTACTGCAACCCCCAGGGGGCGACAGCTTTAGTAATGAGTTTTTCAAATTCATTTTANAGAAAAGACATACTACTGATGCCGGATGGAACAACTTTATATAAATATATAGATTGTACCGAAAAATAGAATTGGAAGGTTCGGAGGTAGGTCTTGCAGCAAAAAATCGAGAGTAGCTTGTACTGTGGGAGAGGCAACATTCCACCATTGAATTGCATTAGGAAGATAAACGATACTCGGTGTTGTTCTGCGAGCTTCTCGAAATACCTGTAACATGGGAAGAGTGAAGATGTTCAGTTTATGCCTGTCCTGAAGTGTATTTGGTGTTATCATGGAACAAACATATTACTAGCCATTGCTTATGATTTTATATGGAGATCAGGAAATATTCACAATAAAAAGATACATGGATATTTCCTTTTAATACTTTTAAATTACGACAGTTCCTCAAATTAGATAGTGTATATTGGACCTTAAGTTATTCAGATAATTCATATAAAACTGATATTTGCTAACTTTTATTTCTCTCACGGAGTACTCTTTATCACTTAACGGTTAACATTAACAAAAATAGCTAAAGATACTTTCCAGGTCTATGAAATGGAATCTAGATATTTCCCAGGAGTAACTGTACAGGAGAATAGGATTCAATGCAAGTTCCGATAATCAAATCCTACTTGAGCGCAGGATTCTTCAGGTGTGCGAACGCTAACACCATAAAGCGAAGGCAAATCCAAGCGATGGACAGGTATCCCTTCCAAGTCGTGTAGTATCGCTGGTGCGAGGTGACTTATGTGACCAGACGATGCTTCACCGCAAACGATGAACCGTGGACGATGTACAACATCAAGACTGTGGTAGATCGTTTCGTGAATACTGAATATAGGGTATGTGACAAAATATTTGAATAAATCACTTACGTGTGCTCGGCTGAAGATATAGCCTCGATCAGTTCAACAATATTAGGCTGTATGAATCCATTTCTCCTTTCAATAGCGGCATTGATCGTAGCGCTTTGTTCTGACCATGGAATTGGCGTTGAAAATAGGATATTATTAGAGTGGCAAAGCAATTGAGTAGGAAGTAAGACAATGAAGAATCTCACCACGATGTTATCTTTAGAAATAATGGAACCCAGGAGGAAAATGTGGGGCCATGGGTGTAAAATACAGAATTTAGAATCGACAAGAATAATATTTTAAACATATGTCCCGTGAAAAATTACTGCAACCCCCAGGGGGCGACAGCTTTAGTAATGAGTTTTTCAAATTCATTTTAAAAAAAAATTCCCTTGGGGGTGTGAGGCATAAAAAAGGTTGGGAACCCCTGCTCTAGTGTTTTGTTAATGGGAGAGAGGTTGAACAAAAAATTGATTCTTGATTCGTTTAATATAACATAACATACATACAGAACAACTTTTATATGTATACAGGATATGGCAGAATGTATCACTAAAAGCACCATTGCTGGAGAGGATTGAAAACAATCCAATTTCAAGTTACCAAGCTTATTTTGTGCATTTTCATACCTGTATCGTCAACATACATAGATATGTTTGTAGTAACAGTTTCAACTTCGCTATCTGAATCACTCGCTAGTCCATCATCTTCCCGAGGATGTGAATTTTCTGTGGCTGGATCGGGAGTACTGCAGAGAATTTTTGTCTTTCCTGAATCATGAAAATAATGAACTTTGGAAGACCCATATTATGATTTATCTTATGTTATATTTATGAATATATTATTTACACACTGAAGCTCACCTTGTACCAATGGATAGACCTTTGACAACTGGGTAATGGCCATTTTCAGAGATTTTATTATCACCGGCTTCATGGTCGAGGAGAGGGCACGGCCCGCGTCAGATGCCGACCTCTGCGCAGTGGGTATTATGGCTCTGTTTGATAAAGAGAGAATGACAAATTCATCGGAATTCATTTTAGAAAAGGAATAGAAAAAAAAATATACTTTCATGCTTCTGAGGAAATCATTCGAGCAAATCTTGATACTGCTCACGTCCAGCTGGAGTTTTTCTCTCGTTTTGTATATCTGAGGATATCTGCGTCGCAATGCGAACAAACCAGATTCTGTACAGAGCGCCTAAATGAAAAGTGATCATTTCATGATTGCTCAAAAGGAATGTAGAATTCTATATTCCATCCTCTGTAATTAAAAAAAAGTCCAGCCAAAACAAGTTTAATTTGGGCTTCACTGCACAGGTTGATCCTCCCTATTCCGACAACTACTATTTTTGGAGGGCCATGCAATACAACAAAATTACAGATCCCGGAAAAATTCCGATATCAAATGCAAATCGAATTCGTATTAGGGAGTAATGCCTGAATGAATACTTATTATAAAACTATAAACGTCCATGCAGCGTAGTCTAGTTTTATCCTCAATGTCGATGGAAAAGATAAAGAAGATAAATTATGACAATTGATAATTTGCATTTTAGGGCTCAATTTCTGTTTTCAGGTGATGGCCACATTTATTTTGTTATCGCTAGACACTGCAAGAATTTTCTCCGCTCTTGCTTCGCGGCGGCCATGTGATAAGTTCAGCGCATAGCCACAGACAGATGGTCTCGTGTCAAGCCATTCTTGCTGTTCATGTAAACAACAATACTGGTTGTTACCAGTCGGCTTTCCTCTGATTTATTGTTTGATGCTAGCTGCATTTATATTCAGTACTTGTTTCGCTTCATTTCATTTGAAAAACATTCTTTGGTATTTTAGAATTATCGGGAAAAACCTTTGTTAATCTGGCATGGTCCTGGAACCAAGAATGCCCGATAATTATTAATTATAATCGATATTCAATCTGTACAATGGAAGACTGTCAAGCTTACCTTGATATCAGCTCCACAATATCCAACAGTTTTAGCAGCAAGGTGCTTAATGTAGGATGGGTTTAGTTTGGGACTCCACTTACATGTGTTTATACGAACAATCTCCTCTCTTGCCTGTTGAATACAGGAAATACTCGATAAAATATCAGCTTGGGAAATTATTTGCATTTGTAATGCAGCTAGTAACTAATAAATAAATGATATCCTCAGTCTAACCTTTGCATCGGGCAGTGGAAAAGAAAACTCTCGATCGAAACGTCCTGGTCTTCTCAAAGCAGGATCTATGGAATCGATTCTATTCGTGGCACCTGTGTCAGCAAAACATATGTAAATAAACTGATATGGCTTCCTTAGAGGGTCATGAAGCAATCTCAACTTTTAATATACCTTTAAGAATTTGGTAGAGATAGGTACGACGCATTACTGTGAATTTGCATAGTCCGAAGACGTATATAATGAAGGTCTAGCGCATATCGAATTCAACATAACTTAAAAATTACAAGAAAACTAATTAAAACAATGAATTTGGTTAACTGTCTCACACAATCAAGGACCTCAGCAGGATTTACTATAATCTGGATTTTGATATTCAGAATAAACCTTAATTAACAATGCCCAAGTAAATATCCTTTGTTTTTACGTTGGAAAGAAGGGGTTGATGGAAATCATTCTGAGTTGGGGTCAAAGTGCATTTGTTATCACCCATCGGCCTTTATTTGTTCATGTGTTTTGTATGCTGGGAAATCAGGGTATTTATTCTTGTGGCTTGACATATATGTTTCAGCTAGTCGCTGTCACCTCCTCCAAAATAACCTATTATTTATATCATCTACAAAGAGAGAATACAAACAGTACCTATAACTACAACTTCTCCTCTATTGTCAAGGCCGTCCATTAATGCGAGAAGTGTGGAGACTATGGAGGAATGGATTTGGTCTTGCCTTGACGACCTGATGGGAGCGAGTCCATCGATTTCATCGAAAAATATTATAGAAGGTCGCATTTGATATGCCTGGAACAGAATTCGATACATAATGGAGACTGCAATAAGCTGATATAACTAAACATGGGATAGATATTCAAATTCTGATCAGCTGCCTAAAAAAGGAATTGGAGAAAGGAAAATCATGTTATTACACACACCAGACTATTGTTCAAGTGTGGAAACAAATACTACGGATTAAATTAACCTAGTTGATTTATATGGAGTGACAATGGGATTGACTTGGAGTTAGATACAGAAACATGTGAAGGGAATAGTCAGGTAGAAACGAGGTCATAGTACAGTGGTGCCTTCGTACTAGACCACGATCTTCGACCAATGCTTCTATGTTCGAACAACACGCGTAGTTATTAAATGCACTTGTACATGTACACATGTACATGTTCCAAACATGTAGTAAGAATTGCGCTCGTTGCGTAAAGTACATCTGTGAATCGCAATATGTTATAATTGCTGTGATTGGCCGAATTTGACGCAGCAATAAAGAAAATTAACACTTTCTTTAACACCGCCCTGCGAGAACTTATTTTAGCTTGTCTTGATATTTCGTTAATAGTGAAAATTAAACATAAGTTCATATAATGTATGGCAAGAACTTAGTGATTTGCCTTGGGATCATCAAAATTGAAACTTTGTTAAATCGGGATAGCCCTCAACCCAGTTCAAGCAAAAAGGAGTTGAATACATGTATTTTAATGGGGATTTAGGAAGAATCTTCAAATCAGTTCAAGCTAACCGGAATTTTAAGCTCTGACATCTAAGTAACGAGTTTTGACTGTGTTTAGGGCATTTAATTGTGTTATTCTCACCTCAAATATGTGTATTTATTATTAAAGTGGGTTCGGATTAGGGTCTGGGTCAGATTGAATCCCTTTCCATTATATCTAACAGGGATATTTGAGTTGGACTTCGAATAATTCAGAGTTCATGTGGCCCCCTGGAATGAATTAAGTACGAAATACGAGGCACCACTATAATAATGGTATGAGATATTAATCATGTTAGTATAAGATTTGTTCAAAGTTTTCAAGGGATGCCCAGTCAGCAAGATTTCTCCAACTACCTGATCGAAAAGAAGTCGTAGTTGCCTTTCTGATTCACCTATCCATTTACTGAGACAGTCTGCACCCTTCTTCATGAAGAATGCGACGCTCTTGCCGCCGGTTGAGCATTCGTTAGCGAGTGCCCGCGCCATTAATGTTTTTCCAGTACCAGGGGGGCCGTAAAATAAACATCCTCTATAAAACGATGATAATGAAAATACATGAATTGCATTGATACTTTGTGTAATAAAATGGTCCTTACCTAGGTGGTGTAATATTGAGCTTCTCAAAAACTTCAGGATATAGCAGTGGAAATACAATCATCTCTTTCAATGCCCTTATATGTTTGCTGTGCCCTCCGACTGATGCGAACGTAACCTGCAGGCGGTAAGCAACGAAGTGAAGGGAGGAAAATCACCCGAGATTAGATATGGAATCTTTCTTACCGATGAATCGAAGCTCATGGGATCGATGTCGGCTAACGATTGGCCGATTTTTTTTCGTTCCCGTGAGAAACTATGTGCACCCAAATCTGAAGGATTGATGTTGATAGGCATGCACCTGTATAACAGTTACACAGCTAGAGATATATCAGAATTATTCAACTTCCTTTTTTCTCCACATAAATGTAGCAAGAATTCATAACGAAGCTACATAATTTGCATGGTCTCTTTAGCACATGAGATACTTTTCCATGTAATTTTTTGACCGAACCGTGGCAACACTAGAATCTCTATTAATGATACATAATCCATCAAAATATAGGTTTGACGGTGGAAATGTAGCTGCACATACCTTGTTCTTGCTCGCACAATGCTGCGATCTTGCCTTTTGCGAAACTTCATTTCGTCTCCTGAAGAACTATCTGTCGAACTGCTGCTGTTTGTACCCTGGTAATCGAGAAGGTAAGTGGGATGGAAAACTTGAGGGTTAACTCGAAAACTAAAGGTCAGGATTCAACTGTACCTGTGCTCTGGCCCTGCGTCTTCGTTTCTGATAAGGGCTGTTGATGTTTGATGAGCCGTCTATTTTTTCGCGCCGTCTGCGAATTGGAGAGCAGGGTAGCGTCTCGAAGAGGGATCGTGGGCGCCGGGGACGAACCTCTTGAACTTAAAAAAAAAAAAAATAAACTTGAGACGTAAATTAAAAGTTGAAACACAGGGAATAGTTCAAATTAACGGAAATTGTACATTTTTATAGGAACTTGACCTAGACTTGGCAAGTATGCTGTTGAAACAGGTTTCGCAGGTTTCTCAGGGTAAATAACGGGTAAGCGTTATCTCAGGGTAACGAAAAGTTTATTGGTACGTTAGGAATTGAACATTCAGTGCATTTAGTCATGATAAGGATTACTCTCCCTGTTGTAGTGCTATATTGACAACACCATTTGGCATATTGGTTGATATTAATATTGGTTTTGTGTACCAACTCCATAGCCCTACAAGCAACACTTTGAATTTCAATATTTCATTGCTTGTATATAACTTATTGCAAGCCACCACAAGCAAAATTATTTAACAACAGGCTGAATTTACCAAATAAGTAATCAAAAGCATTACAGCATAAATTTTCTGTCAGCCAATACCTTATTGCTGGTCCTTCAAACTCCACATACTGTACAAGTATGCTCCAGTAAAAGGGTTCCAGGATTCCTAACCATCAATTTCAATAGGTATCCAAGCAATGGCAACACCAGAAATTCACAAACCTACGAATGATAGATCAGAACTAAAACAAAATTGCCTACAGCAACCCACCTATCGTGTAACGCTGGGGAGCTTCACGCACTTTTCTGAGCATGTACGGATGCCCGTCATCTTCCTCATCTTCTCCGTTTTCTTCTTCCTCATCACTTTCATCCCCACTGCCTTCCTGCTCCTCATTGGTGTGACCTGGAACAAATGTTCATGGCTTTCGCTTAACCAATATAATTTCGCTCATATGAAAGCATGTCAAAGTGAATTTATATATATATATTCGGTTACCATCATCGGAATCACTTTGACTCTCCTCTTGGACTTCTTTCCTCTGGGATGTGCTCGAGATGTAGAACTGATTTATCATCTTGTCTCTTGTGCTGAGGCGTTTTCTCGATTTGACGCTGCTGTAGATGTCAGGTTCCATGTAAGCCTGCAAAAATTGTCTCTGTTATAGAACAATTCGGCTGATTCTTCGTTTTTGTATGGTTAGGGTGCAATGCACATTGGACTGTGCACTGTGTGCATGACATAAAACAGCAACGGAATTTGGCCAAAGATACACATCACACGTCACACTCCATTGCACAAGTCAAGCTTGTGAAGTAGAACAAATTACTCTCTTTCCGTTGTTTGTGGGATATTGAGCATCAGTGGAACTCCACAAGACTGACTTTGAACAGGGAATTACAGCAAATGGTGAAACCTGGATGCTTGTGAGAACCAATGAAAACTTTTCAGTCATGTACTTTATATTATTCTATAAAATTTGGCCACATGGAAATTCTGCATTCATCGTTTAATTCGAAAGGCATTGTGTCATGTGCGAGAGGTATATAATTGGGAATTTATAATCCTTTATAAGGTAGATTGATCTGGAAGTCTCTGAGGCAACATATATTCAACCATGGGTATAATGTATATATATGAAAAGCTTATAGGGACCTCAATTTCAGGTAACAATACTTGCAGACAATAACCACCGGGTTTCTGAATTTTCTCATTGCCTTTGACGGTTGTATTTGTAATGTCACAATGAGCCTCCTGATGATGTTTATGAAAAGTTTCAAACCTGCAAATCAGAAAGATCTTTCCCTTGAGCGGCAAGCAAATCACGAAGCTCAGCTCTGTTAGTTACTCGTCTAGATCTGTTCTTCTTTTCAACAAGTCTGTAGAAGAAACTTTTTATTAGCACAAGAACCACATTATATTCTACATATGATATAAAACAAGTAAAGTACGCGTATATATTTTCAGTATTGCCAAACTGCAGAATATCTTCGTCCATGGTGGGGAGGACTGAGATTTTGTGACGTAGGCTGCGTCGCAACACAGGACTAGAGTCTCGATCCCTGTGACAAAAATATTTTCTTGATACATGAGCTGAAGAAATGTCGAAAATTCTTTCAACAGTGTTAAGGTGAGAATCAGAAAGTCTTTTACTGCATCAATTTCTTATAGGTGAGTGATTAGATTATGCAAAAATCGTCGTAGTATGTTGTAGAAACGTCCCCAATTGAAGGATTTCAAACTGGCAACATGGTAAATCAAGATTCTGACTGCAGAACACCCTCATCCCTCTATTAATCAAGACAGAGTTCAAAGTTTCAAATCATATTCCGGAAATGCTATTCGAAAAGGGCCAAGAGATACACAACTATACAGGAATAGATGAAAAGAATGAATCTCTTGGATGGGCTAACATAAAACAGTAGAAAATTCAACTTGCAATGGTGATCACATCAATTAAATGAGTGGTTCACAGCGGGCGGCCTCTGGATCTGCTATAGTCTGAAGTGAACTAAACTATTGATGGGCATGATGTGAAATGATCTGATACTCAGTTATTAAACTCATAACAATAAAAAGTTGCTCTGAGAAATATAATTCTGATCTCATTCTTGTGATTTTTTTCTGATTTACAATTCGGTGTAAAAAATGGAATATGTTTTGCTGCTAAGTGAGAACATTGTGCAAAATAAGGTTCTGTAATGCCAAGAAAATTCTATTATTTGGTTCCATACTTCGGTTATTTTTTTGTTGAGGGTTGGGAATGACTGATCCGACCAATGTTTGTCAAATGCATTACAATTACCATACATACCTAGTATAAGTTTTTAATCACTGTAAAAGCAGAGTTTATGTTATTTTAGAGCTGTCACAGGTACATTTAGATGTGGACCTACTAATAACTGTTAAATTTATACTTTGAATAGCTAGCCCGAGGGTGAAGGCCCTTACCTCAGTTTGTGTTGTATATTCACTTTTCGCTCTGGAGATATGTTATGTTTTGCATGGATCAAGTGACCGGATCGGCGAGAATGTGTTGGCAACCTTGATAAAACGATTCCAGTTAACCTTCATAATAAAATTAATATAATAAAATTTCCCCATAAAAGAAAATCATAATTATGGTGTCTGACAATAATACCTGAAAACAAAAAGATCTTTCAAGATTTGGAACAGAAAACAAAAATCCAATGTCATGAGTCAGAGTGGAGCATAATAAATATAGTAGAGGTTGAACTTTACTTATCCAGCACACTAGAGATTATCCAGACAGGTGCTGGATTTAAATAAATAGAATGGGCATTCGCAAATACACTAAGTGGCCAAATGTCTATGAGACGTGAAGAAGAGACCCCAATATCTTACGACCAGGCCCATCACTAGTAATAACTGTCTCCTACTAAAACTAGTTATAGTTTGATACTGAAATTAATATAAATTAGACCATACTCTCTTTCTTTTTCAGCACTTGCATTCTTCCGTGTGTATCTTGACTTGACATCAACGGTTTCTTTCTATAAAAGAAAATTAGGGTTTTTTCAGCTCTATATCCAGCATACACCGTATTTCCCGTCTCATATGACGCGCTTTTCTCCTTAAAAATTACGATACGTCTTTCCACTGTAACCACTTTTCCAAAAAAATACCTGGGTAATTATATGGTGCGTCTTACCCCTTGTATCGTCTCATGAGAAGAGAAATACGGTAATCTTCTGCATCTCAGATGTGTGACATTAAAAAGGTAAATCTTCTAAAACTTGTACTACAATGCCCATCCACTAAGTAACGACCTAGGGGGCGTTGAGGGAAAAAGAAGAGTGATATTTCGAATTCTTTATGAGCTGAACATTTTGGTAACAGTATGCTGTGACAGCTGTATTTAGTATAATGATACAGTGGTATTTAATATTGCACAACAATATTCAATATGTTCCAAGGGTATTAAGTATGGTAGATAGGTATTTAGTAGTTACCTGATACTGCAAGTTTAAGTATTGTCTTTTGCTAATGATTATATGACTAAAACCGAACATATGCGAGTGCGGCTGTTTGATGTAAACAACGCTTCATCCCTACCAGCTATCTATGGTTGATGGTGCTGTGAAAGATAAGTCACTGTTTCACTGTTGCAGGTTCAAAGTCACAAGAAAATTATTCATGATGATCAAGTGAATTTGTGAATGTGAGACCCACTTAGTCAAGTAGAAATACTTCAATAATAATTAGTCATAAATATTGAAGGTACCGCTGGCGTTTGTTGTTTGCTTATTCCTCTCGTTTTTTTGGCTGAAATCGGGCTTTTTCTCCTCGTCGCTGAGACATCCCCTTGGTATTTTTTAACAGCGCCAGTTTCTAGACTACGTGTTCTTCGAGTGGATACCATAGTGCATACATTCCAATACAATTACATCAGTCAAAACTTCTAAAAAAATAATTGAAGAATCGATGATGACATCTAATGGAACCTAATCACATCCAAAATACTATGTATCTTGGTTGTAATGAAATCAAACTCTCTACATGAATACTCTAGCATTCTGGACCCCTGCAACTAACTTGCATTTGGTAATATAAAGAAGAGAAATTGCAATACAGAATCAAATCTTGCAAGCTGGCGGCAAAACAGAAAATTCGTTTCGGGAACGAACCACTGATGGCAAAATCGCTGAACCGTAGTATTATGACGTCAGGTTTCCAAACCTCACCAATAAAATCCATATTCAAAATTCGATCAATTAATAATGCATTATAGTAGTTATGTCCATTTAATCAAAAAAATACACAATAGTGAGTTGACTAATTGAAAATTATTCATATTTATCAGTACATACACAGTAAAGTATTATAGCTTATTATGGCTATTCGGCAATCTTCGATATACTTCGGAACCCATATCAGAAAGCATAAATTAGTTTTGCATTAGTAACAATTTGAAATATTTTTCAAATGCTAAATATATTTATATTATATTATTTTAAAATAAATCGTAAAATGTTTGATGCCTTTCGACCAGGCAAATTCTTCATTCGTGTCTTCCGGGAACTGGGGTCACGAAAGGTTATGAGAAATAAAGTCTTTTTCCATATCCCTTGGTAAGTGTGTTATCTAATTTTGCTGTTAACGTAATAATCTGTCACAATCTTCCAATATCCACTAACACGAGAATAAATTTTATCAATATTTCGTAGAAACAAGATGTTTATTATTGTTAATTATATATATCTTGAGAAATAATGTCAAAGCAAGCACACTATAAACATTTGTTTTTTCCCTACTTTATAGAATGAACATGCCTTACTATATTATCATTTTTCTATTTCAGTGTAATCGAAGGAAGCCGTCATGTATAGTGCCGGCGCTAAGATCATCAAGGCCAACAATGAGCGACCTGACACTTTTGAGTCGTCCATTTCCCAAGCTCTGTTGGAATTAGAAAGCAACAGCGATTTGAAGACACAGCTCAGAGAATTGTATATAACAGCTGCTAGGGTAAGGTATTTTTTAAAATGGACATGTATCCCGTTGTACCAATAGTAGAAATCAGTATCTACTTGGCTTTCAATTATTGAGGAATGATTTATTGAGGGTTACCCATAAATGGGTTGTCACCAATCAATTTAATTGGCAGTATCAGTTAATTGGACCTCTAGCAATGACATTTTGAATTGCCAATATAAATATGACTGTACACAGCATTCAAACTTTCCTGCAGTGAAGTGGATGTATGCATGACTTCATTATTTTTTGGGAAGTGTACAGTGGCAAAAACACAAAGTATGAGGTATTATTATAATGTGCGTGGACTGATACAGCTACTGTGTTAGTAATAGTATACGCTTAATTTTATTTTTGACCTCAAAACCTAAATCACCACTTCGTTGTATTCAATTTCACTACCATAGAACAAATGTTGACATTGTTCTTCAAAGATTTGTTTGTGTGCCTTATACAGGAGGTCGATGCAGGAAATGGTCGAAAGGCAATTGTCATCTTCGTTCCTGTCCCACAGCTGAAACAATTCCAGAAAATCCAAGTCCGTCTGGTAAGAGAACTGGAGAAAAAGTTCAGCGGGAAACACATTGTTTTCATAGCTCAGGTAACTGTTTGCTAATTTATTTTCTGCTATGCTTAATCATATGCAACTTTCAAGTGTCACATGATTCTATTACCAACAATTACTTTATAATAAAAGCACTGAGTGTGGGTATAACACTGGTTTTAAGTACCATGTTGCACTATGAATGGCTTTTTTTTATTCGCACTAGACCGTGTACAGCAGGTCCTCGAAACAAGTTGTTCAATTGTTGATGAGAATAAAAATGTGAAATGAAAAATGCGCAAAGGGTGCGATAAACGTATAACAATACCGCACGAAAGCGCTCTGCTTGTGTGCCATATTTGTTGTTGATCGGTGTTGAGTGGTGGTGGTGAGACTTGCCATGAAGTTAAGTTGGGACCTACTGTGTTGTATACTTTTGGAATGATTTTTCCATACCCCCTCTACATATAATGAATAATCTTGTTACCATACTAGAACATAGAAGTGCATTATTAAAATCAAAATGAGGTTACATCGATTCACATCCTGCATTGTAATTTTTGATTAACAGAGACGAATTCTTCAGAAGCCAACACGTAAAACAAGGACGAAAAGTAAACAAAAACGTCCCAGAAGGTTTGATCACATAACTATTTTGTGTTTTTCATGGTAACGCATTAGAATGTTGTAGTACAGGTTGAACTTACCAATCCGTGATTGACTCGTCAGGCACTTCAATGGTTCAGAAAGATGATTCAAATCTGACGATTATTAGTTTTGCAGAACAATCTTCTTAGTTTTGGAGCGTAGGACTGTAGACTTGTGTCGCAGGACTAGCATGATAAGGAGTCCATTAGTCCCGAGATAGGTTCATGCCTTTGCAAGTTTTATCGGTAGCAGTATCAGTGTTGAAGAACCTGTCTGGTCCCAAGTTTGCAGAATTTGTGTGATTCAACCTGTAATAGAAAGTGAACTATAAAATGTAAAGCATTTGAAAATATGTATACAGATATCTAAGTTATATTTGGCCCTAGTCAATAATCAATTTGAATATTCTTGATTAAATGTCCATTTGAGGGGATTTTTAATCGTTCATTGTATTTTACAGTCGTACTCTGACAGCAGTGCACGATAGTATACTGGACGATTTGGTTTTCCCCGCTGAAATTGTTGGCAAGCGCACACGGATCAAGTTGGACTGTTCTCGAATTATCAAAGTACATCTGGACAAAAATCAGCAAACTAATGTAGAACATAAGGTTTGTTACTTGAATGTTTGTGATACTGGTAGTAGTTTTATGAAGGGAGGATTTAAAAATAGTTTTTTTAAGAGGCAATATATATACTCTCGCTGACTTGTATCGATTGTTTCAACAGCCAAGACAGTAGGTGTGTTGTTGGTGACTTCGTATATTAATATATTTTCATAGAATAAAACTTTTTTTCAGCTTGACACGTACGCATCAGTTTACAAGAAACTGACTGGAAAAGATATTACTTTCGAGTTTCCAGAATTCTATTGAGTGAGCTAGTGTGATTCCTATCGTCATGGAGTGATGTACGATGAATAAAAAAGAAAATCAATCATTTGTGGTCTTCATCTTGGATAGGACAAAAGTACTTGGAAAAAATATTAGATGTTGTGAGGCTGGTTTTGACAGCTATCATTATGAGACAATAGAAAAAACATAGAATCTAACAACAAGCGATTGTGGTGCAAATTTAAATATCCTGGAACTCAAAACCATTCAAGTATTTTAAAATTCAAATTAGCCAATGAGAATTCAGTGCATTGAAAGATGAGTGGTAGAAAGGATCTTTGGGTGAAGATAATCAACAAAATTAAGATGCTACTCCACCACTTACGTCACAGGATCAAAAGTAGGAGGGAAGGATTGTAAGTTGGGGTGCAGTATTAAGATCGTAGTGACACCTCTATGGCAATGGGGTGTTAGCTGTAGAAAAGGAAAGATTGAGGTAAATTGCATATGATGCTAGATCTATGTACTTTATGTTACTCGTGGCCTTGAAATGGTTGAAGATGCTTCATTTCCTGACAATTGTACCGACTTACATGAATTTCCAATCTATTTCAACCAAAAAAATACATAATTCCTGATAAGCGCTAGTTACATAAATAAAAAAATACAATCGTCATGCGAAAATTAAATGAATCTCGTTCGATCCCTGAATATAATATGAATAAAATCTGGTAGGTGTATAATAAATGCCCGACTTGTCAAAGCTAGGTAAAAGAATTGTACTTAGGCACTAATTTTTAGACAACAATCAATTGAAGAATTAGAAATCAGAACATAAAGAGACCTGGTACAATGATCAGCTGAACTATTGTAAGCAAAAGTTCTAAAAGTAGAGTAATGGGATATGTTTTTGTATCAAGGCTCAAAGCACTAGCAACAGGCCAACATTAGGGTTAGCAGATAAAAATGTAATATCATCCTAATAAAAACGTGCTCCATGGATTTATATTATTATAATTATAACGTCCCACCATCATGACTTGAAGCTAACCTAGTTCAGTAACAGAAGTAGTTAGTAAAAATAGCTCACTACGCAGAGACCAGTGTCTCCTTTTATTCTAGCCTAAACCGATCAATACAGTTACAGGTATATCAATTACAGTTGACGCCAATCAGATCAACTGAAGTATTGAAGAATTAGAAAAAACAAATGGCAAATTATCAAAAGATTCCTGTACCAATATAACCCATGGTAAGCAGTGTATATAAAAAGTATCATACTCATTGATTTGAATAAAAACCATGCTAAACACAAGTAATTATCTTGATGATGTTGAAGTATGTTACATTACACATAGCTACCATCAATAGCATGAATAAAGTATATGACAATTATAATTATTGGAACAAGAGTTGGAAAGAACCAGATGCTGGCTTTACCGAGTGTATAATGACATTGGAGGCAGACAAAATTTTGCAAATTATGGCAATTACTTGAGGGTGCAAAAATCTGCTGGACCAGATTACTCTTGCTATATCACCCATGTTAAGTATTTTCTACATACAACAGGTATTGAAGAATTCTATCATGTAGCAAATGAAGGCAAAATTGATAAATTATAAGTTTCATAATGTACCATATAATAAATGCATACTTATGACATATCTAAGTTATTAAAACTTAATGAAAGAAAAGCATAGGAATGCTTGGAAGACTAGAGGGCAATTGCTCAGCAAATTAAACTAGGATAGATTGCATATGTGAGATATTTGATCTTCATAACACAGACAGCATAATATCACATCAATGAGGTATAGCAGGATCAAAGTTCAAAATAAAGAGGGGAAGGATCGACTTCATCCATATGTTGTACCATAATCAGCAATGAGTACGCCTTTTTTTAGTTTAGAGCCGGCCTGCACAACTCAATGGATAAAAAAATACAACCGTTTAAACAAATACAATTCTTGGTCACACATAAAACCAATATAATCTAATACACACATCAATTTCAATTATAACGATCATTTAACATGAAGCTAAGCGGGAAAACGAATATAGTTTGTTCATCAGCATCAACGACACTGTTGGTTATATATACGACATATTGGGGTGCACAACTATTACCATATAATCTAACTATCAACTATCAGTAGGGTGAATTTCTCATTCATATTGACAACTAAGGTAAGGAGAATGTGTACATCTGCAAGAATTTGCATTCAAATATTATAATTGTCAAGCTATTGCTGGCTGCAGATAGCTTTTTTAGACTTAGAGACATTTGTGCAGGCCTGGCTTAGAGTGCAAGACAACCATGTTTGAATCAGAACCCAATGTATGATATTTGTACTTATTGCACTACCCTAGCTGCAGTTATATAGCTATAACATTGAATAATCTATTATCAAATGACAAATATTCTGCATTTTACATAGTGGCCATGATTATAAGTTGAATTAGGAACTGTTTTCGAATTCCATGAAGTCTGAAGATACCGGTAACTGCAGACCCTGCAGTCTTGTTCGCCAAATATACCATTACATACATGAGTCTTCATTACATGAGGCCCCAATCGGCAGGATTACAAATCAACAATGAGGGTTAAAAAATTCCTTTTAGGAGCAAGTTGTAACTTAAGAAAGGGAACATATATTGTACAATTTGAACAACCAATACTAGTATTGCAAATAACTATTCAATTACCTGGTAATATATAAGTGAAAATTCTGTATGAATGATTTGTCTTGGCTGGATGATAAAATTGGTAAATCGGTATGGTGGTTGGGCAAAGAACTCTCCCATAAAATGAAATATTTACACATAATAATCATCAAAACAACATTGCTATGCGCTAGTTGTCAATTATTTTTTACTACAATGAAGGTTTTAAGTATCCCAGTCACGACTAATTAATATTGCACCCGCCTTCATTGCTGCTATATAACCAGACACACGTTGACATTTAAAATAAATTATTTAGTAAGAAGTGCCAGCAGAAGAAGAAATATCTATTTATACATACATATAAATCTGTATTAGGATCCTGGTAAAGGACCCTGTGGCAAAAGAATATGCACGATCTAGTTTGCTAAAAAATAGAAATCTAGGTTGTAAAATTATTTTCGTTGGCTACGATTCCTCATCATACTGCAAGTACTTGTATAATTTAGAAAATGAAGATTGACTTAAAACTTAAATAACTAAATCATTATAAAATTGTTCTGTTTCACAAGTAATAATACCAAATACTAGAAATAAAAATAATAGTGCAATTTGCGTGACAGTTCACACTGAACATACATAGGTAAATATTAAATAGCAATTTTATACTTTAGGCAATGATAAGCCCCCTTGCTAAGGTATCTCTCAATCTTCCTTAAAATAAGATTCATCTTCATTTGTTTCTTCATCAGCATCACAATCATACTTCAAAACATCTGGTAGGCCACAAGAACACAATACTTGGCCTATAAGGAAGGTATTGGATGAGCAGGATGAATATAAAAACAATTCTATGTTCTATATCAGGGTGATCGGAGGTCGAGAAGAATTTGAACGAAAGTTCGCGTTCCGCGGTTATAGAACTCCATAATATTTAGGGTAAGTTAAGGATAGTGAAGTAATTGTTAAAAAGATTACTATTTTCTACTATACATGATCCAATGACAAAGCACTGGACTTATAGAAAGCAACGCTTAGTACTGTAGGATGATTTAATATTTGTTGGACTGGGGACTGATTCATATCTAATATCAGAGGAACTTCATTAGGCTGCAATTATTGAGTCATTGGTCTACAAACAGAAGAAAGCTGTTTGTTCATGCATATTTTTTTTCCTATTCTTAGCACAGATAAGGTGTTATATCAACTGAAAAGGCTCGCAGGGGTAAGAATTCAATAAATAAGTTGCATCCCTACACCCAGGAAATGACCCTAGCTGAATGCTAATATATCATGGTTCTTTATTTAGCAACAAAAGAAAAATTACTTGCAAAATTTTCATATTACCTTCCAAGAATGGTGCTTCGTGCTTGTGATCATCTTTAATGATATTGCATAAGAATACAGCAAGCACAACAGAGCAAAATAGAAGCAAAAGAAAGTACACCAAAACATTTTCAATCAAAGGATAATCGTCCTGGTGAAAAAATAACAAAGTTTAAAATTTGGAATCGTCAAGACAAGATCGATCCGTTTTTCTTCATAGAAAATTTTAATCTCGTACCTGTTTACACAATTCAATCCAAGGACCTTCTGAAACATCCAGGTAAACAGCTTGAATATCAAAATAAACACCAGTTGCTGTCACAACATGGAATATCTGGTGTGAATGGCCTAAAAACAAATATATATCAGAAATAAATATAATTGAAATGCCTTAATTCTTCATTGCTACCCAGTAAACAGGCACATACTGCGTGATAAGGTGCAATAATAATTAGTTCTCAGTTGTATATTACCAACTTCTTTAGGCAAATGCTAGATTGTTTAGATTGTATCATGGTAATACCGTATTTATTTGATTGTAAGCCGCACGAAATTGTATCAAAAAATTAATGTAAGCCGCACTTGAACATATGGTAGCCTAAGCTAAAGTGATATTGGGCCGCGAACTAGGGCCCTTATTTAAAAAAAGGAGCCTATAACCTATTCATGTCTGAAACCTTTCCCCCATGCAGGTTTTCAGAGCGCCAAGTCCAGAACCCTTTTGAGTAATGGGCGAACAAAACATCTAAACAAACACACACACACAGTTTCACCTTTATTTATGAGATGAGATAGCAGAAGTACCCGGCGCCAAACTTTGGTATGGCAAGGGGAAAATTGTAAGCCGCACGTAATGATGAGAAAAAAACAATGAAGGCTAAGGCTTACAATCGAATAAATACGGTACACACTACATCTCTGAATTCAATGGGTCTTATCTTCGATTGTCGCTTCACGAGGACGGTTTATTCCCCCATAATTTCCGTATCGCACCAAAAGCAAAATCATTTATAATAATAGGTTGAAATTTGCCATCTTACATTACAGTATGCATTTTTGTCAGCACTCATTGCTTTTCCAGTCATACAAATTCCATATACTGTACAGGTATTAAAAGAACAAAACACATTGTCTGAGCATATTTAAAAATTTAGAGCTGAGTTTGAGCAACGCAAATGGTGGTATTTTACTTAGAGGGGGGAACAACATTACGATACTTCTTTTGTAGTTGAACTGTGTTCCAGTATTGTTTTTATGAAAGATCATTATACAGTTCTTTGAGACAAGGTCTTACAACTGGCCCAGATATCCTTCTAGGTCAGCAAATTAATCCCCACCATGCCATGGCGCCAACAACCAGGCTATAGCTTCCAATGCTCAAAAATTATAAGGAGGCCCTAGAAACCTTTTTTATATTTGGCAGTGAATTCTATGGACCCGAGGTAGGAGTTTTCCACAACAATTTCTTTTCAGTAGTTTTTTTGTTATCTAGACCAGTGGCCAGGTCTAAAGGTCTATATATACGGATTTTTATTTTGGCTGCAAGTGGCGTTAAAGCAGTCTGAGTAAGATTTCATCCATTCCATTCTTAGGTTATTATTATTATTATTATAATGCATGAACAAAGGAAACCTATGAATGGAATGGATGAAATCTTACTCAGACTGCTTTAACGCCACTTGCAGCCACTCTGTGCCAAATTTGGCAAACATCCTTTGAAGAATGACGATGTTGCTTCAAAACTTTCACGCTTATTATATATAAAAAATATGTGCAGATAAAAAGATTATTTCCCTCTTACGTGGTGAAATCATCATCAAGCCTTACAAATAAGCAATGAATATATAATTGGATGTATGCCTGCAGCTGTACAGTAATTCGTTACTGTTCCCACTTTCTCTTTCCACTGTAGATGATACAATATTACAATTGCTATGCAAGCATTTTGCTGACAAAATAAATATAATAGTTTGTACTAAGTGAATCAACAGGTGAATTATAATGATATATTTAAAAATATGAATCACTAAGTATTGTGCAGATGCAATGCGTAAGCAAACTAAACAGAACTTATAGGGAATAGAATTGTATGAATAAGACCTGACTGTTTAAGTGGAAAATAACAACGATAATAGTTGAAAACAACAATGATATAGATTGAACAATTAATTGGAAAATAAGTGAAAACCAAAATATAACTCCCTAACATCTAACGGTGAAAAATATTATTGTTTAGAGTTTCCCCACCGAATAAAGATAAGCCAAGTGGAAAGGAAATAAAGAAAAATGTGGAGTCTCGTGACGTATGGAGAGACCTGGAGTGTACATATACTGCGTAACGATGTAATAAGGAAGATGGTAAATTGAATGCTTGTAAGCAGCATCGTAAAACTAGAGTGGAGAATTGGATGCTTGTAGTATATTGTCTTGGTGATTAAATAATTGTTGGTGACTTTGTAATAATACAATTGTGACTTCAACACTTGTGGAGATTTGAATTGTATACAGCAATATCTGTGATTGGTGGTACAACATTGTAATAAATACTGTATGAGAAATCAGAGAGTTATTGATATATACTGTACGACTGAGTATATATTAACCATTGTATTACATTTGTTTTACTCAACTTTACTGACGCGAATCGGATGAGTTGTCTACTCTGTTAGCGAGTGTATTTGTAAGCGTCTAACACCAAAAATAATAAACTATAAACACAGACCCCTACAAACTAAAGTCACACAATTTGTTGTTCGTCCAGAATCTTTTAAAAATAGAATTTGACCATGATCTTACCCAACACGTTGAATCTACCCGGCCAAAACTTCTGAGGAAAGTCAGTACTGTACAGTATCGGACCAATCATTAATGAAATCATAGCAGCAATATAATACTGCAGAGCGGGCGCAAGAGGCCGTTCATCTGCATTTTCCAGCATTCTGTAAAACGGAAGAATTTTGAAAAGAATATTTTAGCAATAAATTTTTAAGAGGTCAAGGAGAAGGATTTAAAAAGACTTCTAATATCCATAACTCTGTAGAAGCGAGTGTAAACTATAGAAGGGACTTTTGATATTAGAGTTGATGCCATTTTGCAATATAGGAATATAGAAAATGGATACCTGAAGCGAGAACATAAGATATACTTGAATAAAAACTATAAGCCACCCTCCATTGTTTCAGGCAAAATTCTAGTGCAGGGAAGCTTGGCGAGTTAAAAAGGTCTTGTTGAGAACCAGTTAGAACATTTGACTGTAGGCATTAGGGTTTAAACTTTGTTTCATCCATACTTTTACAACTCTACGAACAAGTTATGAATCGCACATTCAGATCAGAAGTCGCCCGCAACAGTACATGAAGTCTCAAACACGAAAGCTCAAGCATAAAATTACCATCTCTTCCCATTGTTAAGTTATGTTGAAAACACAACATCTTCACTTTAATCCTCCAATGGTGGAGTTCTCAAATACCATTAATGCAGTGGATGGGGCAGCTTGTGTATGAATGTCAAGGTTTTATTTATTCGTTAAACTGTGGATTCATTGTATTTCTAACTCAACATGTTTATGCATTATTTATCTATGCATCTATTCCCACTGGCGAAACAAATTTGTTTTCAAGTATTTCTCCTATCATGACTATGTGTAGTTTGTGTGCTACACCTCAAAAGAAAACAACTGTACATCCCCTTTTCTCTATGGTCACCTAGAGACCGACAAGACTATCACGCTCACAGAAATACTTTTTTTGCTCGGATTTTCTGCACACATTCATTCTTTTAATTGTTATTATTTCACAATTATACTTTATGAGCAAATGCTCTCAAATTCAATAATGTTCGTGAATCTTTATTACAAAACAATACTAAACGTTTATGGCGCTGGTGGCCATTGCACCTATAGGCATTATTGTTTATTAATGTAGGGTTAGGAAGTCAAGTTCTCTGTTATTACCTGTATAATATTGGGATCAATCCAACCATATATCCTATTAGGTTGACCAGTATCTTTAATATCATACCCGTCTTTCTCGACATCCATCGGTTGCCAGTTTGGGTAATGCAAAAACATAGGAAACCACACATGCTCAGGGTTACAGCAAAATTGATGTAATGCAGTGACAAGCTGTATAAAAACCAAGCACATAATCAGAGGGAGAGAGACAAAAATTACAAATTAATCTTCGTGGAATACGTGACATAACATACAAGCATTTTGAAATTGAACTGTCACATTCCTGTCATATGAGTGATTGATTGTGCTCGCACTTTCTAGCTGCTGTCTGTATAAATATAACCCTTATCAATCATGAGAATTTGCAGCTGCAAAAGCAATCTTAAGCACGAAAAGTATGAATAACACGAGTCAATGCTTCCGAATGAATTTAACATATTTTATTGTCCAAATTAAGTTCATACATTTATTCCTATATATTATTTTGACAGGTTTCTTCAATTCAAATCAAAATTTGAATCCAAACACCATACTGTCAATACCAAATCCAAAGGTTAAGTTCGAATTTGGCACATTACAATTTATTATATATTTGAGGAAATTTGTGCGGTATTATGCAGTGACATTCCATCTTTAATCTGACTGAATCAGTTTGTAATCCAGTAGTACTTTATTTGCTATTTTAGCTCCTTCAGGCGTTAGAGTTTCCCTAAGGCATGGCATCTTATTTTTTTTCAATTTATGCATTCACGACATGCTCCAGGAGAACTTACGTCACTACACCAAAGTCGGATTTCATCCCCTCCTGTTCATCTCTATTTAGCGTCATTCTGAAGAACACTTACTATTTGAAGTATTCCATCTGTGATCCTGTGTAAAAATGCGCCAGGAGCGAAGAAAATGCATACGCAGTGATACCGAAATAATCCACCATAAACCATTTGCAGTGATGAAGGCCAGACCTGAACATAGCTTATCTTACTTTCTTTATAGATGTATTTAGACTCGAGGTCCATTCTGGGTGAGAAATACCCACTTATTTAAGAAAATCACAAGGGAGGTATAATCTGGGCAGGGTTATATTCTGCGCTCTTTCCGGGTCTACACACTTACAGCAGTTAAGTTAGGAGTACCTGTATTTATCATACTACCTTTTTATATTCTCCATACTTTTATATTAATTACCGGTAATTGGGTATTTCATTTAAACTGTTCGTGAGAATAACAACACTGAGATTCACGTGCTAAGCGTGATCGTGGCTTATCTTTTGTTGGATTAATTTTATTGCAGATTCGCTACCTCCAATCCTTCAGTGATCTGGCAACCCTACCACACACTAAGTCGAACATCAAAGCACATGCATAGGTTAATGAGAACATATGAAATTGTAGACAATACTCTTACAGGGAGCTCTGATTAAATTGATCCAGATTTTTCTCAGCGTATCCATGAAAGGATCTGAGACACAATTTTCTGCCACCTAATGCGAGCATGGTGTACCCCAGAGGTGTGCAACCTTGTAGCACTCTCTGGCTAAATACACTTAACCGTATAAGACGGCCGACCGCACTTGCATTTCACATCGACTATTTACCAGCGACTGACATAAAAAATCAATTTGGTTTTCTTGCAAATGAAATAAATCAACTTTAGGGACGCTTCGCTTCTCTATTCATAAAACATCAAAAACCGTGGCACTAAATTTCTGTTACGGGCCGTACGAATTCGGGTCGCGGCCTGCAGGTTTCACACCTCTGGTGTACCCTATACATCAAAAAGACAGCTGAACAAACCTGCCGTGGAGCATATGTGCAAGGGAGCTGAATCCTGCCATAATTGCAGCGGAAAAAGTTAACCAGAGCAATGGCCAAGCCTGTCTAGTATTCAACTCCTGAAATATAAAGACATATTAATTTGATACCAAGGTCAGTAGAATTCAATGAACCTGAAACGCAAGATATGCGGTGAGCCCAGGATTCGAAGAGCACCGAAAGGTACATCAAATGTAACATTTTTACAACAAACCTTTTGAGTAACATAGCCAATTAGGTTAGGGTTGCCATATCTGAACAGTCAAAATAACAAAACTTGACATATGACATATGACAACCCTGAATTAGGTACTGTTCAAATTGAACAGGGGACTATAAGCTACAGCCCATATGCCACTTACTGCCCTCTGCAAGACTTTATCCTGCCTGCAAGAACTTGAATTATAACGTTTAATACCATATAAATGTAATGAATGAATGAACAGCATTGTCTGCACAAATACTTCTTGAACGCAGGACAAAGAGTTGAAAATTAATAAGACACGTCTTGTATCGAAAAGAATACGGTGAAAATAGTAAATCACAGGAAATATAATCCTGTTGGCAATCTTTTTTTTCTGAAAAATATGATCCACAATTCTGAATCAATGTGCTAGTTTTCATACAATTTATTGAATGATTTGAAGGAATGTAGGATACCATATTTAAGCTTATTAATTCCATAAAATAATTACACAAAGTTTGTTTCACCAGATGGATTGCTTCTAGAGCACCCAGCTTACTTGCATAGGGAGTATTTTTCAACTATTTTGTCCTGTACATTCCCTTACATCTTCACCATCTCCCACTTTCTGGGTGAAGATGCAACATACGCAAATAACACCACACAAGAATGTATTTACTTACCGTTGAGAAGCTGAACAGCAAATAAAAGAAGTAAATGCATGGAACTAGATGAGTCCAAATGTTCATTAGCTCGTAATTCGGAATGTACATTGCTTTCAAGTAATATCTAGAAAAAAAGTATATTGAGTTTGGAAATATGTAGTGGTAACAAAAAGCAACAATAGAAAAAAATTCTCGAGACACATATACATAAAAAATATATTGATAATATTATATTATATATATAATACAATCTCAGGGTTCAACTGTATTTTATCACGAAAGGCTTCTAGCACACTAAGAAAATTTTCCCAATTTCATGCCAATTCTTAGTGGGATTAATTCACTTTTCAGCTATGGTATGGCACGGAAGTACTTTTCGACCCTTTTCCATACCATACTATGCAGAATTCTGAACTTTTTAAAAATTTTAATTCGAAAGTAATAGAGTATGATATGTATTGAAAATTTCATGGAAACTGCACCAAAATTGTAAGAATCCGGAGTTAAAGATCTCATTAAATTTGCTGTACATTTTCTAAGCATTTGTATAGGTAGGTCGTATACAATTTTTACAGATAGTTTGCACAATAACAACATGGTTTTCATACAAGAATATTCTAACATTTCAGTAGTTGCAATAGTTTAGTTTAGGTAATTTTCTTGGGTATGAATTAAGAAGTTGAATTTAAAAAGGTTAGTTTAGGTAAGAGTGAGGTTCTACCTAACCAAACCTAACCTACCCGGGTTTTGTAAGGCACCACACTGCCTCACTTATACCTAGTCCTGTGGTGAGTGGTATAACAGACCACCTTAGCAGGCACCCACATTAAATTAAATTAACTATATGACAAAGGATAATATCGGAATCCAACAATACCTCCAAGGCATGAACGGCAACAGATAGCCATATTCGATATAACGTGCCCGAATATTTTGTGGAACATCCGTGTAGTGAATATGCATGGAGTGGCTCCATGTAGAAATGTGAGAATGCCGTCTATGTCTGCAGGTGCTTGGACTGCATTTTGAATTATCGGAAGTGGCGTTTTGACGGGAGGAATTCCTAAGATGATTTTTCATGTGGCGGAAAAAGTTTAGTACTAGCTTGGCAAGAGGTTCTTGTTGATGGGGATTTTCATTCTCGTCCCTACGGCACCCGTTGCTGTTCCACAGCGAGTGGATTTTCTGCACAACGGAGGATATGAATCCTCTGTTTCCTGAAGTGAGGCCTTGGAATAGGCTAGGCATCTTAAAGATGCTCGATGCATCAAAAACACTGACAGCTTTTTTGTTGTTGTTGGGTTTGGGCGAAGACATTCTTGTAGCACAGCTGCCTTCTACACCACGACAACAGCATTAAACAAAAAAAAATCCCTGTAATTTTAAATTCTAAAATTTTATAGTCCATTCATATAGTTGACCAAGCGGTCGTTTTTTTCCTGTTTTTGTTGCCTTGAATAGTTTGCATACACATGGAAAAAACATACAACAATTGTATTGAATTTTTCACTTCAGAGGTTCAGTATTGGGTTTTATGTAAGGTATAAAAACAGTATTGAATATGATTACAGGTAAACAAAATGAAAAATTAAACTAGATTTGTATACAATTATGCACAACTCCCGTCGATGTCAATTGTAAAGTAGTCACATTATAACCACTAGCATCACTGTGCTTAGTTCAGATCAATGCAGTATCATCTACATTCTAAATTGAGTGTTATTGACAGCAAACTATTAGCACTCTTTGGCACTTTTAGCCTGACTTGTATCACTTTCGGTACGGAGGTCGTTTCTTTAGGATCTTGTCAAGTTCTTTCATATTAATAATATTGCAATAGTAGTAAGCGAGGTGTGAAATGAAAAGTTTCAGTAATTTAGTCTGAGTTGCTAAAAATGACTTGCTAGCAGCAGTGTTCCCTGTAAATTATCATCACTTTAACATAACTTGGCAATTCTAGTTCTAGATTAACCCGCTAATCCTAACCGATCTCAAATAACACAGCTGAGTACATTTGAACCATCTTAGGATTTTCCTCTGCCATGTTTACAGTCACCTGTCTAACAACTTCGCACTACCAGAACTCTAAAGTAAACATTTTAGATCACAAAGGCAATTGTTTTACAAGATTTTGAATCTAGCCAAGCTATTTACCACTATCTCGGCATGTCTGCTGAAATTGACTTAAAAATCGTGTAACGTATAAATATTCCCAGAGAACCAGGCAACCGACATGAGATAGCGAAGACTTACGATTTAATTAACAGGCCTATCGCATATACTTAAGATTATGCTAAAACACTCCCTATATTCCGCTAGACGACAATTTCATTCTCTAGAAAGTTTTCGTTTATTTTCCGTCAGTCCGTCCTAGACCCGCTAATAGGCATGTTGCTGTATAGCTAAACGCTATGCGTGGGCGCTAAGGAGAAGAGAACTACAAGATGAAGTATATTTATATTAGACCCTGACTCAAACTCATAGTCCATGTAATCCGATCTAGCCTAGCACAAGAACGGTTTTCTTCTACTATTTATTCTACGTCAACGGATCACATCTATCACCGCACACATTATTCTCCTCATTAAAAAATTGTAATTACGAGTTTTCTATTACCACCGTTTTCGTCATAGAACTGCTGTACCAGGCCAGAGTATACCCTTGTCCAGAATATACCCCGGGGTATACTCCGGCCTAAGCCAGTTTATACCCCGGGGTATATTCTGGGCTAGTCCCCCTAGGCGCGGGGGGGGGGGGTATATTTTGCCTGTTACACCGCCATTGAATTTTAATCTCACTGTGAAACACTTAACACTAAAATTTAAGAGTCGGAGACGTAGAATCTACCAACAAGCAATCGTGGTGTAAATTTAAATATCCTGAAAACAATATACTGGAACAAAAAACCATTCAATTATTTTTAAATTCAATTTTATCCTTGAATTAAACTTAGCCAACGAGAATTCAGTGCATTGGAAGTGAGTGGTAGAAAGGATCTTTGGGCGAGGATAACCAACAAAATTAAAATGCTACTCCACCACTTACGTCACAGGATCAAAAGTAGGAATGAAGGATTGTAAGTCGGGGCGCAGAATTAGGATCATAGAGACATCGGTGACCCCCATACAGCAATGGGGTGTTAGCTGTAGGAAAGAAAAAAAATGCCAAGGTAAATCGCATATGATGCTAGATCTATGTACCTTACGTTACTCCTGGCCTTGAAATGATTGAAGATGCTTCATTTCCTGACAATTTTACCGACTTGCATGAATTTCCAATATATTTCAACCAAAACAATACATAATTCCTGATAAGCGCTAATTACATAAATAAAAAATACAATCATTATGCGAAAATTAAAATGAATCTCGTAAATCCCTGAATATAATATGCATAAAATCCTCATTAATAGGTGCATAATAAATGCCCGACTAGTCAAAGCTAGGTATAAGAATTGTACTTGCTTAGGCACTAATTTTATGACAAACAACTTCAATTGAGGAATTAAATAGCAACAAATTATTCGGTTCGATGGCAATGTACTATAGACACACTTTTACAATTGCTTACTGCTAAAATTGTTACTCACATAGAAGATATGACTGGGTACTATATACAACACTTCGGGATGGAATTAAATTGCAATAGTATTGAATTAGAATTGAATAGCAATTGTAAATCATAGTTGATGCCAATCAGATCAACTGTGAGGTATTGAAGAATTAGAAAAAGAAATGGCAAATCATCAAAAGATTCCTGTACCAGTATAACCCATGGTAAGCAGTGTATACAAAAAGTATCATACTCATTGATTTGAATAAAAACATGCTAAATGGAAGAAATTATCTTGATGATGTTCAAGTATGTTACATTACACACTGCTACCATTAATAGCATGAATAAAGTATATGACAATTATAATTATTGGAACAAGAGTTAGAAAGAACCAGATGCTGGCTTTACCAAGTGTATAATGACATTGGAGGCAGACAAAATTTATTCAAATTATAGCAATTACTTGAGGGTGCAAAAATCTGCTGGACCAGATTACTCTTGCTATATCACCCATGTTAAGTATTTTCTACATACAACAGGTATTGAAGAATTCTATCATGTAGCAAATGAAGGCAAAATAGATAAATTAAAAAAGTTTCATAATGTACCATATAAAAAAAGCATACTTATGACGTATCTAAGTTATTAAAACTTAATGAAAGAAAAGCATAGGAATGCTTGGAAGACTAGAGGGCAATTGCTCAGCAAATAAAACTAGGATATATTGCATATGTGAGATATTTGATCTTCATAACACAGACAACATAATATCACATCAATGAGGTATAGCAGGATCAAAGTTCAAAATAAAGCGGGGAAGGATCGACTTCATCCATATGTTGTACCCTAATCAGCAATGAGTACGCCTTTTTTTAGTTTAGAGCCGGCCTGCACAACTCAATGGATAAAAAATTACAACCGTTTCAAGAAATACAATTATTGGTCACACATAAAACCAATATAATGTAATACACACATCAATTTCAATTATAACGAGCCAGGCCAGTCAATTTGAAATTGAGTTACAGCAAATAATCAAATCATGTACCCAACTCTTTTTGCGTGTTGTGGTCAATTTCAAAGACTTATTCACCGGAGTGCACAACTACTACCATAAATCTAACTATCAACCATCAGTAGGGTGAATTTCTCATTCATAATGACAACTAAGGTAAGGAAAATGTGTACATCTGCAAGAATTTGCATTCAAATATTATGATTGTCAAGCTATTGCTGGCTGCAGATAGCTTTAATAGACTTGAAGACATTTGTGCAGGCCTGGCTTAGAGTGCAAGACAACCATGTTTGAATCAGAACCCAATGTATGATATTTGTACTTATTGCACTACCCTAGCTGCAGTTATATAGCTATAACATTGAATAATCTATTATCAAATGACAAATATTCTGCTTTTTACATAGTGGCCATGATTATAAGTTGAATTAGGAAGTGTTTTGGAATTCCATGAAGTCCGAAGATACCGGTAACAGCACACCCTGCAGTCTTGTTCGCCAAATATACCATTACACACATCGGTCTTCTTTACATGAGGCCCCAATCGGCAGGATTACAATTAACAAACAAATTAACAATGAAGGTTAAAAAATTCCTTTTAGGAGCAAGTTGGAACTTAAGAAAGGGAACATATATTGTACAATTTGAACAACCAATACTAGTATTGCAAATCACTATTCAATTACCTGGTAATATATTAGTGAAAATTCTGTATGAATGATTTGTCTTGGCTGGATGATAAAATTGGTAAATCGGTATGGTGGTTGGGCAAAGAACTCTCCCATAAAATGAAATATTTACACATAATAACCATCAAAACAACATGGCTATGTGCTGGTTGTCAATTATTTTTTACTACAATGAAGGTTTTAAGTATCCCAGTCACGACTAATTAATATTGCACCCGCCTTCATTGCTACTATATAACCAGACACACGTTGACATTTAAAATAAATCATTTAGTAAGAAGTGCCAGCAGAAGAAGAAATATCTATTTATACATACATATAAATCTGTATTAGGATCCTGGTAAAGGACTCTGCGACATCAAGGTTTTAAAATTATTTTCGTTGGCTGCGAATCCTCATCATACTGCAAGTATTTGT
>QRAM01000304.1:52040-73053 GCA_013436055.1 Halocynthia roretzi
GTGACAGTTCACACTGAACATACATAGGGAAATAATAAATAGCAACTTTATACTTTAGGCAATGATAAGCCGCTTTGCTAAGGTATCTCCTAATCTTCCTTAAAATAGGATTCATCTTCATTTCTTTCTTCATCAGCATCACGATCATACTTCAAAACATCTGGTAGGCCACAAGAACACAATACTCGGCCTATAAGGAAGGTATTGGATGAGCAGGATGAATATAAAAACAATTCTATGTTCTATATCAGGGTGATCGGAGGTCAAGAAGAATTTGAACGAAAGTTTGCGTTCTGCGATTATAGAACTCTATAATATTTAGGGTAAGTTAAGGATAGTGAAGTAATTGTTAAAAAGATTACTATTTTCTACTATACAAGATCCAATGACAAATATAGAAAACACTGGACTTATAGAAAGCAGCACTTAGTACTGTAGGATAATTTAAGAGTTGTTGGACTGGGGACTGATTCATATCTAACATCAAAGGAAATTCATTGGGCTGCAATTATTGAGTCATTGGTATAAAAACAGAAGAAAGCTGTTTGTTCATGCATCAATTATTTCCTATTCTTAGCACAGATAAGGAAAAAGCTCGTAAGGGTGAGAATTCAGTAAATAAATTGCGTCCCTATACCCAGGAAATGACCCTAGCTGAATGCTAATATAGCGTGATCCTTTATTTAGCGACAAAAGAAAAATTACTCACCTTCCAAGAATGGTGCTTCGTGCTTGTGATCATCTTTAATGATATTGCATAAGAATACAGCAAGCACAACAGAGCAAGATAGAAGCAAAAGAAAGTACACCAAAACATTTTCAATCAAAGGATAATCGTCCTGGTGAAAAAATAACAAAGTTTAAAATTTGGAATCATAATTTTTTTTTGATAGAAAATAATAATCTCGTACCTGTTTACACAATTCAATCCAAGGACCTTCTGAAACATCCAGGTAAACAGCCTGAATATCAAAATAAACACCAGTTGCTATCGTCACATGGAATATCTGGTGTGAATGGCCTGAAAAAACAAATATAAATATATATGAAATAAATATAATTGAAATGGCTCAATTCTCCATTACTACCCAGTAAATGGGCACGTACTACGTGCTAAGGTGCAATAATAATTAGTTCTGTTATCTGTTAGTTGTATATTGTTAGATTGTTGTATCATGGTAATACCGTATCTATTCGATTGTAAACCGCACGAAATTGTATTGAAAAATTAATGTCAGCCTGCCTTGATTCTAAACCGCACTTGAACATAGAGTAGCATAAGCTAAAGTGATCTGGGGCCCTATTTAAAAAAAGGAGCCTATAACCTACATGTATGAAACTGTTCTCCATGCAGGATTTCAGAGCGCCTAGTCAAGAACCTTTGGATTTATGGGCGAACGAACATCTAAACACTCTCCTTTATTTATGACATAGAGTAGCATAGAGTAGCATAAGCTAAAGTGATCTGGGGCCCCATTTAAAAAAAGGAGGATTTCAGAGCGCCTAGTCAAGAACCTTTGGAGTTATGGGCGAACGAACATCTAAACACTCTCCTTTATTTATGAGATCAGATAGCAGAAGTACTCGGCGCCAAACTTCGGTATGGCAAGGGGAAAATGTAAGCCACCCTAGATTGTAAGCCACACGAAATGATGAAAAAAAAAACAATATAAGCTGCGGCTTACGATCGAATAAATACGGTACACACTACAGCCTCTATTGAGGTCTATATATCCGGATTTTTATTTTGGCTGCTCGGGCGTTAAAGCTGTCTAGATAAGATTTCATCGATTCTATTCTTAGATTCCCTTTGTTCAGGCATTATTATTGAATGAATCTGGACCTCTGTGCCAAATTTGGTAAACATCGTTTGAAGAATGACGATGTTGTTTCAAAACAGAGGAACAGACAAACTTTCACACTTATTATATATAAAATATATGTGCAGATAAAAAGATTATTCCACTCTTACGTGGTGAAATCATCATCAAGCCTTACAAATAAGCAATGAATATATAATTGGATGTATGCCTGCAGCTGTACAGTAATTCGTTACCTGTTCACAATTTCTATTTCCAGTGTAGATGATACAATATTACAATTGCTATGCAAGCATTTTGCCGACAAAATAAATATAATAGTTTGTACTAAGTGAATCAACAGGTGAATTATAATGATACATTTAAAAATATGAATCACTTGGTATTGTGCAGATGCAATGCCTAAGCAAACTAAACAGAACTTATAGGGAATAGAATTGTATGAATAACACCTGACTGTTTAAGTGGAAAATAACAACGATATAGATTGAACGATTAAGTGGAAAATATGTGAAAACCAAAATAGAACTCCCTAAAATCTAACAGTGAAAAATATTATTGTTTAGAGTTTCCCCATTGAATAAAGATAAGCTAAGTGGAAAAGAAATCAAGAAAAATGTGGAGTCTCGTGACGTATGGAAGACTTGGAGTGTATATATACTGCATAACGATGTAATAAGGAAGATGGTAAATTGAATGCTTGAAAGCAGCATTGTGTATATAGAGGTGGAGAATTGAATGCTTGTAAGCAGCATCGTAAAACTAGAGTGGAGAATTGGATGCTTGTAGTATATTGTCTTGGTGATTAAATAATCGTTGGCGACTTCGTAATAAAACAATTGTGACTTCAATACTTGTGGAGATTTGAATTGTATACAGCAATATCTGTGATTGGTGGTACAACATTGTAATAAATACTGTATATGAGAAATCAATGAGTTATTGATATATACTGTACGATTGAGTGTATATTAACCATTGTATTACATTAGTTTTACTCAACTTTACTGACGCGAATCGGATGAGTCGTCCACTCTGTTAGCGAGAGTGTATTTTTAACCGTCTAACAACAGAAACAATAAACTATAAACACAGACGCCTACAAACTAAAATCACACAATTTATGTTGTTCGACCAGAATCTTTAAAAAATAGAATTTGACCATGATCTTACCCAACACGTTGAATCTACCCGGCCAAAACTTCTGAGGAAAGTCAGTACTGTACAATATCGGACCAATCGTTAATGAAATCATAGCAGCAATATAATACTGCAGAGCGGGCGCAAGAGGCTGTTCATCTGCATTTTCCAGCATTCTGTAAAACGGAAGAATTTTTGAAAGAATATTTTTGCAAAAATTTTTTAAGAGGTCAAGGAGAAGGATTTAAAAAGACTTCTAATATCCATAACTCTGTAGAAGCGAGTGTAAACTGTAGAAGGGACTTTTGATATTAGAGTTGATACCATTTTGTAATAAAGGATTATAGAAAATGGATACCTGAAGCGAGAACATAAGATATACTTGAATAAAAAGTTTAAGCCAGCCTCCATTGTTTTCAGGCAAAATTCTAGTGCAGGAAATCTTGGTGAGTTCAATAGATCTTGTTGGGAACCGATTAGAACATTTGACTGTAGGCATCAAATACCATTAATGCGGTGGATGGGGCAGCTTGTGTATGTATTCTCTTATCATTACTATGTGTAGTTTGCTTGTGTGTTACTATGTGTTTTTACATCCCCTTTTCTCTGTGGTCACCAGGAGACTGACAAGACTATTATATTTCAACACAATTTTATGCTCGAATTTTCTCCACACATTCATTCTTTTTATTGTTATCATTTCACAATTATATTTTATGAGCAAATGCTCAAAAATTCAATCACGTTCGTGAATCTTTATTACAAAACAATACTGGATGTTTTTTGCGCCGGTGGGCATTGCACCTATGGGCATTACTGTTTATTAATGTAGGGTTAGGAAGTCAAGTTCTCTGTTATTACCTGTACAATATTGGGATCAATCCAACCATATATCCTATTAGGTTGACCAGTATCTTTATTATCATACTCGTTTTTCTCGACATCCATCGGTCTCCAGTTTGGGTCATGCAAAAACATAGGAAACCACACACAGCCATGGTTACAGTCAAATTGACGTAATGCAGTGACAAGCTGTATAAAAAACCAAGCACATAATCAGAGGGAGAGACAAAAATTACAATTTATCTTTGTGGAATACGTGACATAACATACAAGCATTTTAAAATTAAACTGATCACATTTCTGTCATATGAGTGATTGATTGTGCTTGCACTTTCAAGCTGCTGTCTGTATAAATAACCCTTATCAAACATGATAATTTGCAGCTGCAAAAGAAATCTTAAGCACGAAAAGTATGAATAACATAAGTCGATGCTTCCGAATGAATTTAACATATTTGATTGCCCATATTAAGTTCATACATTTATTCCTACATAATATTTTGAGAGGTTTCTTCAATTCCAATAAAAATTTGAATCCAAACACCATACTGTCAATACCAACTCCATATAAAACAGAAATATTGTCTTACATAGCCAAAAGGGCAGAATGCCCATGTATGCAGAAGATTCAGTTCAAATTTGGCATTTTACAATTTATTATATATTTGAGGAAATTTGTGCGGTATTATGCGGTGACATTCCATCTTTAATCTGACTGAATCAGTTTGTAACCCAATAGTACTTTATTTGCTATCATGGCTCCTGGAAGCGTTAGAGTTTCCCTATAGCATGGCATCTAATTTTGTTTTTAATTTATGCAGTCCCGACATGCACCAGGAGAACTTAAGTCACTAGGATTTCATTCCCTCCCGTTCATCTCTATTTAGTGTCATTCTGGAGAACACTTACTATTTGAAGTATTCCATCTGTGATCCTGTGTAAAAATGCGCCAGGAGCGAAGAAAATGCATACGCAGTGATACCGAAATAATCCACCATAAACCATTTGCAGTGATGAAGTCCAGATCTAAGCAATATGAACATAGTTTACCTTACCTTACTAAAGATATATTTAGACTAGAGAGGTATATTCTGGGCTAGAAATAAAGAGATCTAAGGAAACACAAGGAAGGTATAATCTGGACTAGGGGGGTAAAATCTGGACTAGAGGTGTATTCTGGACTGGAGAAGTATATTCTAGACTAGAGAGGTATATTCTGGGCTAGAAATAACGACTTATTTAAGAAAAACACAAGGGAGGTATATTCTGGACTAGGGGGTATACTCTGGGCAGGGTTATATTCTGCGCTGTTACACTGGGGTCGTTAAGTTAGGAGTACCTGTATTTATCATACTACCTTTTTATATTCTCCAAACTCTTATTTTAATTGACGGTAATTGTGTATTTCATTTAAACTGTTCGTGAGAATAACAACACTGAGATTCACGTGCTAAGCGTGATCGTGGCTTATCTTTTGTTGGATTAATTTTATTGCAGATTCGCTACCTCTAATCCTTCAGTAATCTGGCAACCCTACCACACACTAAGTCGAACATCAAAGCACATACATAGGTTAATGAGAACATATGAAATTGTAGATAATATTCTTACAGGGAGCTCTGATTAAATAAATCCAGATTTTCTGGACCTATCCATGAAAGGATCTGAGACAGAATTTTCTGCTACTCAATGCGAGCATGGTGTACCCCAGAGGTATGCAACTTTGTAGCACTGCCTGGCTAAATACACTTTACCGTATAAGATGGCCGACCGCACTTGCATTTTACATCGACTATTTACTAGTGACAGGCATAAAAAATCGATTTGGTATTCTTGAAAATGAAATAAATCAACTTTAGGGTCGCTTCGCTTTTCTATTCAAATAACATCAAAAACCATGGCACCAAAACCCTGTTATATCCAGTACAAATTTGGTTCGTGGGCCGCAGGTTGCACACCTCTCCACCTACACCTTCGGTGTACCCTATACATCAATAAGACAGCTGAACAAACCTGCCATGGAGCATATGTGCAAGGGAGCTGGATCCTGCCATGATTGCAGAGGAAAAAGTTAAGCAGAGCAATGGCCAAGCCTGTCTAGTATTCAACTCCTGAAATATAAAGACATATTAATTTGATACCAAGGTCAGTAGCATTCAATAAACCTGAAATGCAAGAATGTAGTGTCCCCATGGTCAATTGTAACATTTCTACAACAAACCTTTTGAGTAACATAGCCAATTAGGTTAGGGTTGTTATATCTGAACAGTCAAAATAGCCAGGCCTAAATTCAGTCCAACTCAAATAAATATTTATATTTATACAAACTTCAATCTTACATAATGCAGTCGGGTAATAACAGTAAAACAATTTACCCACTACAGCTACAGTAAAAACTGAGGTAATAATCATGTGGAAAAAGTGACAGAGGCTGAAATTCTAGATATTTGGAGAATTTTCCAAATTCCTTCAGGACAATGAGTTTGACCCCTAAATGTAGGACATAATCCGGACACACGACAACCGTAAATTAGGTACTGTTCGAGTTGAACAGGCGACTACAGCCCACATGCTATATACAGTCGTCCCTCGCTATATCGCGGTTCACTTTTTGCGGATTTTATATAATATTGTATTGTATCCCCCCCCCCCCCCCCCCCTATGTATTTTATTTCATGATAAATTCCGTGACGTACAGTACTACTATGTTTAAGCGCTAAAAGTAAAAAAAAATTAAATAACAGGTCAAATGATAGGCGAGGGATTACTGTACTGCCCTTTGCAAGACTTATCCGGCCTGCAAGAACTTGAATTTTATTCTGTTAAATACCATATAATATTGGGAACGAGGTGAAAAATTGTGTTACATGTATTTTGTGTAAATGTAAATTGTGCTTAAATGTACAGCATCGTCTGCTAAAATAAATATGACACGCAGGACAAAGAGTTGAAAATTAATAAGACACGTCTCGTATCGAAAGAAATACGGTACAATTGGTAAATTACAAATTTTGATAAAGGGATATGAATTGAGTAAAATTGTTGATCCAAATTTTTTTGTTAGTAAAACCGTAGCATGTGTGGTCTATACTGAATCATATCACGGTGACTAACCAAAAAAGATCGAAAACTTATTAATTTAATCTTGCACATAGACTTTCTCTGGCCTGCCAAAAATGTGTGAAATATGGACCTTCTGAAATACAATAATAGTTATTGTAAACGTATATAGTATACACAGGAAATATGCCACTTTTTTATGAGAATTCCACATTATTCACAATTACATCCTGTTGGCAGTTTGTTTCTCTTAAAAATATGATTCATGAATCCACGATTCTGAATCAATGTGCTACTTTTAAATATGGAAAGTGAGAATGACAGTTTTCATACAATTTATTGAATGATTTGAAGGAATGTAGGATACCATATTTAAGCTTATTAATTCCATAAAATAATTACACAAAGTTTGTTTCACCAGATGGATTGCTTCTAGAGCACCCAGCTTACTTGCATAGGGAGCCAGACCCATCAGAGTATGACACAAATTTTCAGTCCCCAATTACTTGCTGTATTTTTCAACTATTTTGTCCTGTACATTCCCTTACATCTTCACCATCTCCCACTTTCGGGGTAAAGATGCAACATACGCAAATTACACCACACAAGAATGTATTTTTCTTACCGTTGAGAAGCTGAACAGCAAATAAAAGAAGTAAATGCATGGAACTAGATGAGTCCAAATGTTCATTAGCTCGTAATTCGGAATGTACATTGCTTTCAAGTAATATCTAGAAAAAAAGTATATTGAGTTTGGAAATATGTAGTGGTAACAAAAAGCAACAATAGAAAAAAATTCTCGAGACACATATACATAAAAAATATATTGATAATATTATATTATATATATAATACAATCTCAGGGTTCAACTGTATTTTATCACGAAAGGCTTCTAGCACACTAAGAAAATTTTCCCAATTTCATGCCAATTCTTAGTGGGATTAATTCACTTTTCAGCTATGGTATGGCACGGAAGTACTATTCGACCCTTTTCCATACCATACTATGCAGAATTCTGAACTTTTTAAAAATTTTAATTCGAAAGTAATAGAGTATGATATGTATTGAAAATTTCATGGAAATTGCACCAAAATTGTAAGACTCCGGAGTTAAAGATCTCATTGAGTGTGCTGTAGTTTCTAAGCATTTGTATAGGTAGGTCGTCTACAATTTTTACAGATAGTTTGCACAATAACAACCATGGTTTTCATACAAGAATATCCTGATATTTCAGTAGTTGGAATGGTTGGTAATTTTCTTGGGTACGAATTGGGAAGTTGAATTTTAAAAGGTTATAAGGTAAGGGTGAGGTTCTACCTCACCTACCCGGGTTTTATAAGGCACCACACTGCCTCACTTATACCTAGTCCTGTGGTGAGTGGTATAACACCAACTTAGCAGGCATCCCCATTAAAGTAAATCAACTATGTGACAAAGGATAATATCGGAATCCAACAATACCTCCAAGGCATGAACGGCAACAGATAGCCATATTCGATGTAAGGTTCCCGTATATTTTTTGGAACATCCGTGTAGTGAATATGCATGGAGTGGCTCCATGTAGAAATGTGAGAATGCCGTCTATGTCTGCAAGTGCTTGGACTGCGTTTTGAATTATCTGAATCTGAAGTGGCGTTTTGACCGGAGGAATTCCTAAGACGATTTTCCGTGTGACGGAAAAAGTTTAGTACTAGCTTGGCAAGAGGTTCTCGCTGATGGAGATTTTCATTCTCGTCCCTGCGGCATTCGTCGCTGTTCCACAACGAGTGGATTTTCTGCACAATGGAGGATATGAATCCTCTGTTTCCTGAAGTGAGGCCTTGGAATAGGCTAGGCATCTTAAAGATGCTCGATGCATCAAAATTACTGACGGTCTTTTCGTTGTTGTTGGGTTTGGGCGAAGACATTCTTTTAGTACAGCTGCCTTCTACACCACAACAATAGCATTAAAAAACAAAATCCCTGTAATTTAAAATTCTGAAATTATATATTTATCGAGTCAATATATATAGTTGACCAAGCAGTCGTTTTTTCATGCTTTTGTTGCCTTGGATAGTTTCCTTACACATGGTATATAAATTTTTTACTTTACAGGTACAGTACTGGGTTTTATGTAAGGTATAAAAACAGTATTCAATATGATTACAGGTAAATTCCTACAAATACCCCGTTCATTTAAATTAATAAAAAATGGCAGGGTCACAGAAATGCAAGGTGAATTTCAGAATAAAGCATGAAATCCTGGTCTAGAGAAGATAAAATAAAAATCTGCATACATCGTTTTCCTTTGCATTACCCTGAGCTTGACATTTCTGCTGAAATTGACTTATAAAATCGTATGGGATTCCGATCCCGCAATCTGCCTACCCATGCTATCAATGGACGCACATTGGGAACTGATACACTTTAACACGCTCTGCTAAACGCTAGGGATATTTCCGAAATTTCGCACGGAGATCTAGATCCATACCAGAATAATTCATGAACAAAGAGAACTCGGTTCTGAATACTCTGGGTATATCTGTGTCAAAACTATTTACCTCTTACCTCTTTTACAGTGTTACAATCTCTTACTGAATTATGAATCGTGAATAAGTCGTCTCCCCTCGATTCAAACAGTAACCATATCATTAACAATAAATTCATTAAAATGAGGAAATGACAGGGAAGCAAAAAAAATCGCTTATCATCTTAACCATTCCCCGTATACAATAACCTTCAGATTAATCCATCTTAATGTTATGTAGCAGCTCATGGCTTAACGCCTGCAGGTTCTTTATCACTATCTTGCGGTAGTGATATTCAGAATTTATCCACAAACAGCCGCACACAGTATCTCTATATCACTATCTTGCGGTAGTGATATTGGTAAGCATTACGAAAATAGTTGTACTTTATTTCAGTGGTCCCCAACCTGTGGGTCGCGACCCCAAGTGGGCTCACTGTAACAATTTAATGGGGTTGTCCGTTAGGCTAAAATAAGAGAGGAATAACTTGCAGCTATTGTTAAAAATTAAAATTATTCAACCGAAAGGAGTTCTTAGTTTAGACGGGGTGGATTTTGAAGCCGTCGTCGTACCATGTAGGTAGGCGGTGATGCTGACACGATACGCTGACAGATATCAGTGCAACTAACATATAGCTAATATAAAATAGAGAGAAAGTTAATTAAAAGTAGTTTAAAAATGTTAGGAAATAAAAGGTAGCCTTTGTCGTTGAACTTCTGTTAGGATGGGAAGACGCAATCAAGATGCGCGCGTTTCTCACGATGGGGTCGCGAGTAGTCACAGAGTTCGACTTTTTTGAAAATTGGGGTCGCTTCAAAAAAAGGTTCGGGACCACTGTTTTATTTTATGGGGTTGCGAGAAGGCCAGGTTGGTAAAATTCTCACAGGATACCCAAATCACTCAACCGTCACTGCTGGAAAAAGAAATAAACGGACTATGACTGGCCATTAAACTATGCCTTGACGGTATTTTCGCATGCTTCGATCAGCGTAAAACTAAATGAGTGAGTAATTACTAAATAAAAAATAATTCATTTTCTAGTTCTGTCATAGTTCTGTCAATATGAATTCTGAATACAGTTTGATAGTCATCGTAGTTAGATTCAATAAAGAAGTCTTTGTGTATTTTCCGTCAGTCCGTCATAGCCCCGCTAATAGGCATGTTGCTGTATAGGTAAAACGTGCGAGGGCGCTAAGGAGTAGAGAACTACAAGATGAATTTATATTGGTTAAAGATGAGTAAAATTGTCGAAAAATGCTATTTTATTTACTTAAAACATGTTTAGGTTTAGTATAGCCTTCCTAGTAACAAATATGTTTTCACGTGAGGTTTTTATCTAAATTTTTTACGAGTACTTAGTCTTCGATTGTTCATTCTTATTATGTTACATTACGTATGAGGTTTGCTTTCCATTCGTAAGCCCCGCAGGCATTCGTCAAAGCATTACAATACAGTATTTAATTATATAGCATACACAAAGATTTTATCTACATCTTTAATTTATATGCAGAGCTATAAGAAGGAGCCACTGTTTGATGTAAGTCGAAATCGATTCCATCGTTTACTGGTCCCACGAGGCACATGGCATTGCATTCCGAACGATCCGGCAGAGGTCTTTTCTTCACTCACACACCGTCATTGCTGCACACATAAGTTGAATGCTAACGTAGATTGGATCTCTGGAAAAAGCTGGAATTTCAATTACGGAATAGGATGACTTAAGTGAAGTATACACATCACCCGGGAATTGAATTCGGCTAGATCTCCACTTCCTTTCGACCTGGCGATATTTGAACCGCTTTTAAGAGCTTAGGTAATGGGAATATTCTGCCACACAGCTGTTACTTGGCGTAATAAGGAAGTTTATACGACATTAAGTAAACGTTCAACTTCCATGGAAGGTTTGTAAGCTCATTTCCAAGAGTCAGACAGGCCACTGTGGAGTGGTTGGCTACGTTTCTATGTGTGAAGTCTCTTCGCTAGTGATTGACACTTGACAGATATAGAGAGTCCCGACCAAAAAGAACGATGTTCAAAGGACTCGATTTTCATCATTACGTCATTCTCTCATTTTGCTGTATAAGAGAAATTCCTCTTGGCCTTTATCATCAAATGAAAGTATTCGGGGAGGGATTTCGCATCCACAGCTTCAAGCAGGTAGCCTAAAAGTTTGAGTTTTCATCAGTTGGAGTTGGCGTAGGCTACATAGGGTAATCAAAATCAGGAATCAAACAGTAGGCATATTATTTTACAGCTTATATCATAAACAGCTTCGATGTTCAAGATTGTCGCTTTTGCTGTAGTGGCATGGTACGTGCTATTGGGTGTGAGTGCCCAGAAGAATTTAGTCAAGAAGATTTTCAGTAAGCAAGGTATGTACAGATGCTGATAATATATAAAATTACCGTTGATATCCACAGATGCTGATAATATATAAAATTACCGTTGATATCCTGATATATTACTTCGATTTGTAAGTTGGGATATGTAACTTAGATTTTCTAATGCACTAGTACTACTCAATGGCGTCTCGTCGATATGGGCGCTATTCAAACTTGCCTCTGATTCAGCCTAGGCCCTAGATATATGTGGCGTTTACAGTTTAGCATCAATGAGTATTTAAAACGTGAATGTGTGTTTGCGATGAAGTAAATGGATGAGGAACTTGAGTAGTACTATCTTGCCGCTTCCCCAAGTTATTTTTTTCACTAATTACCACGGACTGATGACGTAACGAGGGCCAGCGTAGAATCGGGAACTAACCCATCGTGTTTCCAATACCCTTGCTTTTATTTTATATCCAGGCGTGGACTCGGTTCATGCGATCCAATAGTGGTGGGTAAATGTTTGCATAGTATATGAATGTAGCCATATACCGATTATAGCTCCCCTCCTCTGACCTAATGCAAGGTTAATTAGCTCAAGATAATTCCGTTCAATACTATTAAAAATAAGCAGAGCGACCCGGCCTTACCGTAAGTCTTTACTATTTTATATATATGTCCAGTTTACTATTTTACCGCTAGGGGACTTCAAAGTAGCACTTCAAATTATTCTATGTTCATGCAGTATAGTGGGATTCATCTGTACCTCTGTACCAACTTTGGTGGGGACCCGATAAGAAATGGCGAAGTTGTTTCAAACCAAGCAAACAAACACACACACAGACATTCACTCGCTCTTATTATATAGATAAAGGCCAGAGAATTTGTCTTGTTTCTTAATTTGTGCTGAGTCTTTCTGTAAATCTGCCCATTTGTCATCCAAGTCCTGACTGCAGTTTACCGTCTCACAGGACTTGTATGTAGTTTCAGGATTTCTCACCACTAAAATATCCTTAACATTATATAATAGATGTATAGAATTAATAAGACTTCATTAACAGAAAAGTAATATTTAAAGCTGCAAATCAGTGATATCATTCACTAAAATGAACAATTATTTCCTCTTCCTTTGGGAATACGCTACCTCTTCGCTTTGATGAATCGGCAGACTGGTATCCGGACGATAAACGCGATATTAGACGGCTAGAGAAATCGTTGGAGGATTAGAAATTAGCAGACACCGGTGACATTACATTGTCGTTACCACAAGGATGTTAATTACATTATTATTACTTTAAAAGAGGGACGAGGTCTTATGATGGCGCCAGTATATTAATGAAATCTTAAACGATTTACAAGATTAGTACTCGATATTAAGTTCCTTATCTTCAAATATCAATCTGCATCTACAAATCACATATCAAATGGTTATATCATGAATTTCCCACTAGTATAAAAAAAATAAACTTTCGCTTGTTCACAACTCCGAACCACACGTACTCAGTGGTGGATTAACCCTATAAGCAAATGAGTACGTGCTTAAGGCATCAAGAGAAGGAGTAGCACCTCAGGAATTTTTCTTAGCCGAATTTACCATTTAAATTATTTAATGAATTCAATTTATAGCCATTTTCAAAATTTAATGAAAAATGAATAAGTTCTGTTTACAAATCGCTCTCTCCTGTGTCATCATGTTTATCCTGCAATTTTATTTCAGGGTTTATTATTGTTTATATTTTGAATTACAAATGTATGGGGGCCCCATTTTTTTTACTGCCTATGACCTCTGGCCCTGCACGTACTGATTTCATGAACCTTACAGGTTAGTGTACATACGATTTGTGACTTGTTTTTCTAATATTTGTTGTTAGTGCAGCATGTTGTATAAAATATTGCCAGTGGAACACAACAAACAGAGTACATGTACCGTAACTACATCAATTTCCTCCCGAGTCATTATTTCCCATTGTCGCCTGGTCACTACTTCAATGTTTTCTAGCCTTCTAACTGCTGTAAACATCGAACTTAAACTGTTTATTTATTTGACTCGATAGAATGCTCAGGACAAATCGATTTGATGATCGTAGTTGATGGATCGTATTCTGTGACCTCGCAAAATTTTCAGCTGATTAAGAAATGGATCAAAGATATCGCCAAAGGGTTCCATATCGAAGACAGCATCGTGCAAATCGGAGTGGTGCGTCATTCAAGTGAAAATAAATAGCTATTTATTATTATTTATGCAAAACCCACTTCCTGGATAGTTCGAATTATAAAACTTACCCTTAGTCGACAGCGTGGTTGTCATTTTAGCAGTCATTGGAGTCAATCATTGGAGCGGATATGGTACAGGGTGAATGTATAGTACTATATAGTACTTGAATGGCAATCGCGGTATGTGAATAGCATATTGCATGCAATTACTACGGAATATGTTATGCCACTCGAGACATGTCAACTGCAAATCGAACGAGTAGAAATTATGCTTAGTAAGAATACATATATGTACAGAATAGATATACAGCAATACCACTCTTATCACGCAGAATGCGTTTCTGAAAACAGCGCTAACTAAATCTGCGCTAAATGGGGTGATAATATACTGTACTGATCACTGTATACGAGATAAGTTCTTCAAGCATAGGTTTCTTGTAGATATATGCATATTCTTCCTTCCTATTGACTCAAGGCTGGTAATATTTCTCGCGTCGCAACTCGAGTTGCCGACGACCGCCGTAGCGAAACAGCGCTAATCGGGGCAGCTTCAAGAGGATATTAGTCTACAATGTTACGCGCTAAGATCTCAACATGAAATCCTTAAGAAATATTATCTAAATAGAAAACATACCTGGTCTCGAGAATAATTTTGTTTCAAAAATTAGTAGTATTAGATAAAACAAAGTGTAACAGCAAGTGAGTGTAACGTCATCAACCAAACCTTAATTCTGACTAGATTACACTGAATTACTGTATACTCTCGATTCCCCGAACTTGTTGAGACCGGAACATGTTCGGATACACGAAGAGTAAGGATAATTTAGGTTCGAATTTTCAGCCATCATAATATCACTTATGGACACCAGTACTGTCACTTAGCATTCAAATGATATTCCGGAATCACTTCTTTGTATATTAATGGAAATAGAAATGATAATAAACTGGATTTGTGTGTTTTTATCCTACGAACCCGAACATAACGACAGAGGGAGTGGAGTGACACTGGCTACGGCGACCGGGAAGGTCAAAATCAAAAAGTTATAAATTAAATGAACTTTTCACATTTTTTTATTTATTTATTATAAATGTGTGAATCTTGATAAATTAAAATCGTTTGATAAAGTTTTATCGATAACAGCCGATTCGGATGAAGTTCGAATAATCGAGAATGCGGATAACGGGGTTTGAACAATCGAGGGTATACTGAACTTGTAATTAATAAACCTGGAATTTCAACTATAACTTCTAAACCACTCAAACCTATTTTATTTTCCTAGGTTCAGTACTCGTACTGGTATCGGAACAGACCTATGTACCGCCAAACGTACATAAAAACAGAGATTGCACTTGGACAATATGTAGATGAAAGATCTTTTTACAGGGCTGTAGATAGAATACAGGTGAGTGATGTAGGGCTTGAATAAAAATTCTTAATTGAAGTAAATATGTGACTGGAATTATTGGAAATAGTGCTATAGCTGCTTAGTGTTTAGAACAGGGGTCTCCAAAGTACGACCCGAGGGCCGAATGCTGCCCTCCAAGCAGTTTTATCCAGCCCGCAAGGAGGTGATGTTTTTTGAAAATGCCTTAGGGCAGGGGTTCTTAAACTTTTTTCAATACGGATCCTCTAGTGGCCTAGTTTGAGAAAAACTTATATACGGCAAAACAAAAATTTGAGTTGATCTTTTAGCCTTGTAGGTCTCATACTGTCATTGGCTTGAACCTTCCCACATAAAAAAACACTGTGGCTTTTGTGTCCCATCAGATTCAGTAATGAACGTTAAACTCTAGGAAAATATATTTTTCACTGTATTTCCTTTTCTTTGACATTATGATATTGAATGATAAGCTTTTTCACATGAGAGGCTGATTTTTACCCGTAGATAGCCTCAAGATTAAGGAAATACTATGAATTTTGACAAACAACTATTACAACAATAAACCATCCAGTTTATTGTTTTTTCTTTCAATTTTTCGAATCACATGTTAACATTTCCATTGGGACTTCACGGGCCCCTTAAAACTCGGCCACAGACCCCTTGGGGGTCCCTTTATCCCTTTATCCTTTTACCCTTTACCAAATGCCTTTGTAATATAAATATCCTTTACCAAAGGCCCTCCTCTACCTCTAGCAGTAGGCCCAATCTATCACCCCCTCTGAATAGTCCTGCTTGCTTAATACCCTGTTAATTGGCTCTAATTTTAGCTATGTTCCCAAATGCGTCACAATAAGTGTATTCTATTGTGAAGGATTAAGTTGTTATCGAGTGATGTATATTTTAGACCTATACTCAAACACATAGTCCATGTAATTCGATCTAGCCTAGCATAAGAAAGGTTTTTTTCTACTTTTCTACGTCAACGGATCACATCTATCACCGCACACATTATTCTCCCCATTAAAAAGATAATAATTACGAGTTTTCTATTACCATCGTGATCGTCATAGAACCACCATTAAATTTTAATCTCACTGTGAAACGAGTAACCCTAAAATTCCAAAGTCAGAGATAAGGCGAGATCGATCTATAAATGGAAATGAGCTACAGAAACGAAATTAAAATCGACAACGCGAAACAGAAATAGTAACGGAAGTTTGCACAAGAATCTCACGTTTCATGGGTGAAAGAAATGTAAATATCAGATGCATTCAGTGGTTTCGCTGACGTTTACCAGTAAATAAAACTATTCTATGTCGGATTCACTTGCAACGAAGCCGATAAATAGTATTACTTTCGTGTTTTCCTACAAAGTTAAGCCAGCCGCACCAGCATGGCTCTGAAAATACCGATATCTTTATCTTCCATTGTTTTCATGTATCCATGACACCCAACCAAAACAAACCAAATATACTTTCCAGTATCAAGGATACCGCACATTTACTGCTCATGCCATCAACAAAACTGTCGACTACGATTTCCAAGGCATTCACAGCCGTTATCCTGATGCGAGAAGAGCCATCATATTATTGACTGATGGAAAAGCCACTGACGCAAAGTGAGTTTTTTTTGTTCATAATAAGTGACGGGTTATTACGAGTGAGGAGGGTACTTTAAATGACGCGCATCCTTATCGATGATACAGCTAATGGTAATGGTATATATTTTGAAATACTGCACACATATGCAGGCCTTCAAATAACTCTCACAAACTGTGGTTTGCGTACGGTATTACATAGTAAACAAGAGCCCTGGACGCCTCTGACACTAACTACTCTCTGTTAAAGACATACGAGTATCTGACTGTCATATAAATTGCAATAAGTGGGAGCATGGAGGATGAATTGGTAATTTTGATGTAGTGACACACTTTGGTAGTTGAAAGATTAACTAGCTTGTATTTTGGGTTGATATTATGATTAGCCTAAAGATGGGCAAAAGATGTTTGAATAGGGGCGGAATTCCAGTGCTTTCCATAGGCCCTCTTTATAGTTGGTACGCCACTACTTGCGAGGGAAGCTTGTGTGATAAAAATAATACAGTAGTTTGTACCTGGACATGAGAGTTACTTCATATACTCTGATATGCTGAGCAAAGCAGTGTTTTCAAATTGAAAAATAAAATAAATTATTTACAGAATTTCGAAAGCTTAAAATGTTAGTGTGATTTTGTTATATTAGTTTTTTTTACCCGGACGAGGCCAGATATTTTATCTGTACTCATATATGCTGGGTATCAGTAAAATGATAATAAAGCCTTTCACGAAGAACTTATTCACATTCAATGAATGACCGTGATTCCTTCTCCCACGAGAATAATCTTGACGATAGACTAATGTTACGTCCTACCGTGGGAAATTTTTACATTACAGTGTAACGTAACATAACAATAATAGAAAGTGACATGGAGACCATTTGTGTTCACGTTTTAATCTACATAGCATATCAATGTCGTATATCTAATCAAGCCCATGTATTATTTCCGGATTTTCAGACAAATGATTAATTTGAACTGGAGGTGGGAGTGTGTAACTCCAGGAGTGATTTTGAAATAGGAAGAATGCAGAATAACTCGTCTTCATGCGAATTAGAAATGTTTACAATAAATTGTTGCTATGTAAAGATTGGTATGCATTAAATTAACTTTCTCCTTATTATATAAAAAATCTGAATACAAACTCTTGCTCAGTTAATATTTAGAAAAATATCAACATTATATACGGATAAAGAAGCCAACGGACTTATTAAATCAATACTGGCGTTTTGGCGGTAATAACATTCAATTTATTTATAAAAACGATGATGAATAACGTCTCTAAATGGGCAACAAAATAGGTTTGGCGCCTAATTTTCCCATCCTGTGAAATTGGGTTAGCAACCACTAAATTTCGGAAAATATTTTTTAAGTAATCCGATTGGCGCGAAATAGTTTCGTGACAAAAGAAATATTATGCACACAGCGATGAACGAAGTTTGAAAAAGCTAAACGCTACTTAACCGCTAATTTAATCTGCGGTAAATCTTATCAGCTATCAGCTACTGCCTCTTTCTATTGCGATTTAGTCATAGATATTCATATATAACAGGTAACAGCCATTTGGCATCGGTAAGAAAGTGACTCATGCGGAAACACGACATTTGTCTGGAACTACATGTGATTAAATAAAGGCAAATATAATGATTTCATATATGCTCCGTCTGGATCGCAAGCTTTGACTTTTCACTGCGATCACATACGACACCGCGATTTATATGCAGGTTCCAACATTTGATAGCTAGGCTTAAGAACAAATGCTATCCAAATTGAAGTTTGTACGGAGATTGGTACTGCATCTTACTAAAAAAATCTTATAGTTAACTTCTGTATCGTGCCGTACCGTACTTTACGCACTATAAGGCTACCCCTACTATAAGGTGCACCACGTTGATTTTGAAGAAAATTTGATTTTAAGAACGTATAAGCCGCACACGTTATGCACGTATTATAAGGCACATACGAGAATGAGACTAAACTCGTGTCATGTAGGTGTAAGCACGCACGTGCGAATAAAGATCATACACCACATGCGATGAACTAGCGGCAAAGAAGGGAATAAATAATTTTGATTGACAGCGTTTCGCGAATTCAACGGGTGGCACAGCAACCAGGAACGATTTCGATTAATTATTCAACTGTAACTGTATCAGTGAGTGTAGTGTCTGTATAAACTACAGGACGCCTGTACCGCTTGCACCTGTTCCATAGGACAATATTATCGATAGAACTAGCGGAAAAGTAGGATTCAAAACATCGTTTGCATTTTGATTTACGACAGAGTTTTGCAAATCTAAGACGTATACGGCACGTACTCAATATAAAGCGTATGGGTGTAAATTGGGGTGGAAATATATATCATCCTCTAGTCCGTAAAGTACAGTAATTAAACAAATTAAATTCTCGAGGGGCACCGAGCTATTGCTTTTGAGGGGACCGATTATTCCTAAAGCCGGATCTATCGAAGTATGAAGTCAAAATATAGACTTATTATTTCCCCCTTAAAAAGCATTGCATGACCTGAAAAGCCTAGGGCAATTATCGAGTGAGAATTTCGGAGTTTGAAATAGTCTTACCAATAATGAATGGTTCGATTTCCATCTGCGTTCACAAGCTATCATTATTATTATAGTATCTGTATTTTTGAACCTATATTATTTTCGTAAGAGTGATATTTATTTTGTAGATATTTCCCATACTACTACACCTGTTCGTTGCCTGCCTAATTATATTCAACTTGGATGGAATTATTGATATAATGGACCGTCCAATTATATTCAAGGGCACTAGGGGTAACTATAGCACTTGTACGGGTCTAGAAAAATACATTTTGACATGACTACTCGACACTAACGCATGACGAAAAAATATGAAACTGGACTAATTGCTGGCAATACATAAAAAAACACATTGCAATTACTAGTAAATTATATGGAAATTATAAAACAACTTAAAATTATATTTCCCGTGACACCACAAAAACTTTTTCCAGTTTTCAATAAGGCCAGCAATGGCTGCGACAACTATGCAGATCTCTGATCANTTGAAGAAAATTTGATTTTAAAAACGTATAAGCCGCACACGTTATGCACGTATTATAAGGTACATACGAGAATGAGACTAAACTCGTGTCATGTAGGTGTAAGCACGCACGTGCGAATAAAGATCATACACCACATGCGATGAACTAGCGGCAAGGAAGTGAATAAATAATTTTGATTGACAGCGTTTCGCGAATTCAACGGGCGGCACAGCAACCAGGAACAATTTCGATTAATTATTCAACTGTAACTGTATCAGTGAGTGTAGTGTCTGTATAAACTACAGGACGCCTGTACCGCTTGCACCTGTTCCATAGGACAATATTATCGATAGAACTAGCGGAAAAGTAGGATTCAAAACATCGTTTGCATTTTGATTTACGACAGAGTTTTGCAAATCTAAGACGTATACGGCACGTACTCAATATAAAGCGTATGGGTGTAAATTGGGGTGGAAATATATATCATCCTCTAGTCCGTAAAGTACAGTAATTAAACAAATTAAATTCTCGAGGGGCACCGAGCTATTGCTTTAGAGGGGACCGATTATTCCTAAAGCCGGATCTATCGGAGTATGAAGTCAAAATATCGACTCGAGTTTATTATTATATTATTTCCCCCTAAAAAAGCATTGCATGACCTGAAAAGCCTAGGGCAATTATCGAGTGAGAATTTCGGAGTTTGAAATAGTCTTACCAATAATGAATGGTTCGATTTCCATCTGCGTTCACAAGCTATCATTATTATTATAGTATCTGTATTTTTGAACCTATATTATTTTCGTAAGAGTGATATTTATTTTGTAGATATTTCCCATACTACTACACCTGTTCGTTGCCTGCCTAATTATATTCAACTTGGATGGAATTATTGATATAATGGACCGTCCAATTATATTCAAGGGCACTAGGGGTAACTATAGCACTTGTACGGGTCTAGAAAAATACATTTTGACATGACTACTCGACACTAACGCATGACGAAAAAATATGAAACTGGACTAATTGCTGGCAATACATAAAAAAACACATTGCAATTACTAGTAAATTATATGGAAATTATAAAACAACTTAAAATTATATTTCCCGT